>JACEGR010000277.1:0-234848 GCA_014170235.1 Listronotus bonariensis
AATCTATAGCCGCTTCCCTTACCAATAAAAGGTACATTATACAACATTTTTTTATTTTTATCATCTAAGCTTTGCAACCCAATAGGTCTCTATGTCGCTCCAGTAAATCCCATTTAGCGTCGTGGTAGTAGGGGAGCCCACGGTGCTAAATGGGGATTAACTTGAGCGTCATAGAAACCTATTGGGTTGCAAAGCTTGGATGATAAGAAAAAAATGTTTTATAATGTATACCTTTTCCTCAATGGGGAAAGAGGCTTATACTTTTAAATATGTCAAAAAATACTATTATTATTTCGGCTTATGGAAATCGTTCGAGTCACATCGTATTATATATTTTAGGTTATCTCTAAATTAGTTTCTTTAAAATTTTAAAAAGCTACGTTTAAAAATGTTAAATTAACGTTTTGTGTTGTAGCCCTCTGTTGCCTTTGCATCACTCTCAAATTGTCAGATTAGTGGAATATACACTGTTTAACATGTAATTAATTCACCCTATCTTAATCTGACGCCTTCGACAATTTCTGATGGATATATTTTTGTTTTTACGATCTCCCTGTATACAGGGCTTATATTTGGTGAAGGTATTTATTCGGGTACAAGGTATCCTGCGGTATATTAATCTGCCGCGCTGTAGTAAATCCCGAAATCCCCTCTTGGCCTGCCCTACCATGGGCTTCCCCACTATTATATTAAATTAAATAACAATTTTAACCTTGTGTTTTAGTATTTGATTCCATTAATGTCACCCCTGAGTGTTTTTTTATGTAGAAAAAAATATTTTTAATTATAAAAAATTAGGTACTACCTTAATTAGCATTTTTATCCAGGTTTTAAATTTTAATAAATTGCTATTTATACCTTTTCTTTTTATATTTGCGACATCTCATGAAGGTCTATGCCTAAGTAGCAGAAGTACCGTGAGCGTCGGCTTATTAGAAATATAACACATGTTTTCCCCTGTTCCGTCAATGTTGTCAAAGTATTGAAACAAGCAGTTTTTGCATTTCACAGCACTTTTTGGTCAACGCGGTAGTGCTACCACGGACGTTATTTTTAAATAACTACTATCAAAAATGTCTGCTGAGGCTCGAACCGGCGGGATCTGGCTTCCGAGATTAAAACTATGTGTACTACACCACCGACGAGAGAAACTTAACTTAAAAAAATCCTAATACTATAATAAGGAAATATTTTTATTTCAGGCGGGCTAGTCAAATTAAATCAGTGACTTTAAAAATGCCGACTTAAATACTAATAGAAAAAAGGTACTTTTTATCTTTGTGATAGCCCAGAAAGGTTTTTGCTTAAGTACGAGAGCGCCGTGGGTGTCGGGTTATTAGATGTTTAACCCATATTTCTCCCTGTTTTGTCAACGTTCTAAACACTAAAACATGCAGTTTTTGCATTTAACAGCGCCACCACGGACGTTATTTTTTTGTAAAAACCTACTACATATCTGGGATTGGCACAATGTTTAGAGGTTTTGCCATTACCATCTATGAGGTGGTGAGCAATTAAAAACCCGATGTAAGAAACCAAGATTTAAACCCGGGTCTCGGCGGTGAGAGGTTAGAACGTCAGCCACTAAACCACGCTCGCCACAAAACGGGTTAAACTTAATTTTATCAACTCTCCTCTTTCTGCAAAAATTCCGTTACTCAGTTTTTATACTAGGTTAGTAAAAAGTACGGTTACTATTAAATACCTTTTAACTGCTTAAGCTGCTTTTACGCAATTAGGTATTTGGAAGATGTTGCACATGAAGAAAATATAGATACTTACGAGCGTGCATAGTTTCTGTTAAAAATGCAGTGGGATATATCTAAGCAACTCATACACACAACATTTTAAAAATTTACAAACTTGCTAAATTTGAACCTCCTAATTTAAGGCCATAAAAATTAATGGGTAAACAAAAACAAAAACAACACTATCGATACCACTATTTAATTTGACATACCTAAAACTTCTTAAATATCAAATTGGAAATTTAGCTTTAGTGGTTTTAAAGATATTTAAAAGTTGCGGTACTACCAACCCAACTTATCACTGCCTACTTGTTGTTTTTCTGTTTTCTCTTTTAAAGCCTTTTCTTTTACGTTGCAGGCTTCTCTAAATTCGCCTTTTTACCTTCTGATACTCTATTATTTACTATTTAACCTAAATCAGACCGCCTCTACCTTTTTATCAAGTTTCCAGTGAATATTTTATGCCCCTACGGGCAAAATCCGGAAAGACGAAAAGGGCTGCTATAAAGGGACAAATAAGCCAATAAAAGTAAAAGTAGTTGTTACAAGGTCTTTTCATCATGTTATAAACGTGTTTTTCCGAGAAGTGATATTATTCAGCATTTGCAAAAAAGCATTGCAACTGCATTGATTTTCAAAAAAATAAAAAAAATTAATAAGTAAATTTTGTGTTCAATAACCAATTTTGTATTTATTACTGTATCTTTTTAAAATTTTAAAACAAGACAAACTTATAGTATTTAAAATACTCTATTGTATTAAAATATTTAAGCAAAATATTTATTTTATGATATACAGTGGGTCCGCGGATGGACTCAGCAGAAGAGCGTTGCCTTGCCGGAGTAAATTGTTTTCATTCATGTAGAAGGCTATTTGTAAATTTCAATATTCTTACGTTGGCTTGTGTTCTTATCTAAGAAGTTTGCCTTAATGTTTTTAAAAATAAATCTTCGTTTATTGTAAATGGTGACATACATACATTTAATACTAGAAATACAAATAATTTTAGATTGCCGTTTAATCGACTAGATTGTGGCAAAAACACTTCATATACTTTAAGTTTAAAGATTTTTAATAATCTTTTCAATTTGTTAAAACAAGGTCAAAATCTTAAAGGCTTTAAAAAGTCACTACGTCTATATTTATTAAATAAGTGTTTTTATACTTTAGAGGAGTTTTTTAATGAAGGTCATTAATATGACTAAATAATATTTTGTATAATAGTTTGTGTAAATACTTGTAAAGCATTTTTACCATACATGTAAGTACGTAATATTATGACGTTTTCCATACATTTTGTAAATGTCTTAAGGAAATAAAAGTATTTTATTTTATTTATTTATTTTTATTACTTGTATTTTTTTAAGTTTTAATATTTAAAAAGAAGTAATTTTATAAAAGTTTTTAGTTTAATTGAAATGCTACAAATTATTTTAGAAATTGCCCTTTGATATACGGGGATGTTCGACATACTAAAAATATTAATTAAAAAGACAGCAATATATATTTTTAAAACTTGATTAAATAATATTAAAAAAGCCTAATGTTTTTTCTACTGGTTGCTTATGATTACCAGGAAAAATTAGTTATATAAAAATATAGTATTTACAATAAATATTTATAAACATTTTGTAATTTTTTAATAGGTAAATAAAAGTATTTAAATTTTGTGACAAGCTTGTAATATATAAATAGTGTAATGACGTTTTATGTTGATAGTAAAATAAAACAAAAAGTTTGTTTTATTATTTTAGGTTTATTAAAATAGAAGATTGCTTTTAAAACAGTTTTTTACTTTTAATTTACTTATTTCATGTTTCTTTCATAGATTTTTTTTTGTTGTATTAATCATTATTTTTATAACCACGTAAGTGCCCTTGTGGAGGATAAACTTTTAACCTATTTATAATTCTGATTTTCTACCGCTTTATCCAAATTACGCCATCCCTAACATTTTTATTAAGTTTCTGGTAAATGCTCTATGCTACTAGTGCTATGCAAAAGCCGCAAGAAAAGGCGACGATGGAATACCAAATGAAAGGGAAAGTAGTGGTTCCCCCAGATCTTTTTGTTATGTAGATATGATACGTATGTTTTAAGTTTTTTTCAAGTCTATTTAAAAAAATAAGCCAATACTATTTGCTTTCAAACATGTTTTTTTAAATTAAAAACACTGTATATATTTGAAGTTAATAAAATTAAAGAAATGTAGATACACTTTTAAGTTTCTAAAAGGCACTGGCTAAACGACTGCCGGCGGTTTTGTATCCAATTATAAGAAGAAAATTGCCGTACGGCGGTTTTATATCTAGAATATATAAACCGCCGAAAAATTATAATAAATTTGTTATTACTGGCGGTTTTTATATCGATAGAAACTGCCGTCCGGCGGTTTTGCTTATAAAAACTATTAAAAATCGCCGAAAAATAGAAGTAAGTTAATCTAACCTTAATAATTATTTATTTTGCGTGCCATAAGCGTTTAGTTTTTCGTAGATTTATTGTTTAATATTGTAGTTTAGTTAAAAGCACCCTTTGTAAAAACAAATTGGAGTAGTATAGCAGGATGAGGACAGGCAAATAAAACCACTATTGTATTTATCCTGAAGTTTTGTGGCTGGATTGCTACTTTATCAAAAGGCCCAAGAGACATTACAAAACCTATTCGGTCATGGACCCAATAACACAGGTCCAAAAAAGAAAAAAAAGTGGTCCTGTGCTGGGTAATCCGACAAAAAATTTTCTTACGTATTTTCTTTCTGAACAAGCATCACGAAGAGGTCAAACTAGGGGTTAAACTGCAAAAAACGTTATTTCTGGTGCCAAGGGGGAGACTAGCATTTTTTTGATAGGAAGGGTAGTTATGTAGCACCTCGTTTTAAATACCCTTAAAAATTACTTTAACAACACTTTGTTTTTAATAAAAGTCGATTCAGCCGTTCAGACTTAAAAGCTAATATCTTTAAAGGCCTCACTGTTTGTACAGTATTTAAGCCAAATTTCAAATGGTTCTAAGTCTGAAACAGCGGTGCTGATTTCCAAGATCAGAGTGGCGTTAAGTAGAGAATCAAATGACCTTTAAAACAAAAAAACTCTCCTTTTAATTAAAAAATATGCTAGTTGGCACCAGTAATTTTGCAGTTTAACCCATAGTTAACTTCACAATTCGTGTTCAGTGGAAAAAAATATCTGAGAAAATATTTGTTCGATTTCCAGCACGGACAACTTTTCTTATTTTAATTACCTGTATGTTTACAACACTAAAAACCCTTTTAAAAATAGTTTTAAGCAAGTAAGGCGAAGAAATAACTTATCAGGACACGTCATCGTCAGCACTAAAGTCAGCAATTAGATATACAGGGTGTTTCCTAATTGCGGTAAAAAAATCTAAGGGCATATTCATGAACCAATCTTATAAAAAGAAGTTTTATAAAAATAGGTCCGGAAATGCTTTGTTTCTAAGATACAGGATGTTAAAGTTTAAGAAGAAAATCAGGTTTTTAAAAATATCCTAAATATGCCTTATCCGATTTCAATAAAATTTAGCTGTGAAATTTGTTAAACTAGAAAAGTAATTTAGCACTAAAATAACTTTAATTTGTGAAACCAATTAGCGGCGTGGGACGCATCTTGGGCTAATATTACTTTTGTGCAACTTTCATGTTTTTCGGATAAAACACTTAATAATACAACATTTTAGTAGTTTGCTTAGTTTTCAGAAATCCGCTAAACTGCATATTCCTGGACCATACAAGAAACATGGGGGCATTTTTTTTCTTTTAAAAATTAAGTGTTATTCTATATTAGCAATTATGTAATAAGAACAACAAATGCTTTGTTTAATAATGTTTATACCACCTGAGTTTAACAACCCTTACTAAAAGTGTTTTAGAAATTATTAGGTTTTAAAGGTTTCAACCCTGTATCTTAAGGACGAAAAATTTGAGGACCCATGTCTATATAAACTTTTTTTATAATACACCCTTCAATTTTCTTACCGCAATTAGGAAACACCTATATATAATAACTTAAAATTCTTAAAGTGAAAAATTATTTGCCTGAAAATTAAATTATGAACAATAAAAAATAAATTAAAATTATCAAAGAGAAAAAATATAAAAGAAAAACAAGTTATTTTTCTATCAGAATCGAACTCGGGACCTGTCGCTTACGGGTCAACGCTCGTAACACTTGAGCCATAGGGAGAACAAATACATTTTTTAAGCATGATAGCATGCTTAAAGTAATTAGCCGTATTTATAAATCCTTAATTTTTTAACATTTTTTCCTTTTCCTGAGAATTTTTAAAGTTTGTTCAACCTCAATACATGCATACTTAAATTGGTAATACTTTAGTTTTTGTTCTATTAAACAAACAATTTTTTTGTACATACATATTTGTTAACTTATGAAGAGCTTCGACAAAATCTTCGTAGGTGTCAAACGTGTCTCTCAGTTTCCTTTTTGTTTGTTGATTAATAATAAAAATAATTTTAAACTATAAAATAAATAATTATTAAAGTTTGGATAATTTTAACTATTATCGGCGGCTTTTAAAAGTTTTTAAAAGCAAAATCGCCTGACGGCAGCTTTTATCGATAAAATAAGTGTATGTGATTTATAAGTAAAACCGCCGATAATAACAAATTAATTTTAATTTTTGGCGGTTTTCATATACGTAGATATAAAAAATCGCCGGACGGCAGTTCTTTTCTTAAAATTGAGCAAAACCACCGGCGGTTGTATAGCCAGTGCCTTTTTAAAAATCCAATGTTACGTCTTTTTCAAAAATGAATATAATTTTAAAAATAAAAACAATGGCCTGATAAAATAAAAACTAAGAATTCTTACCTCTTACTTTATAAATTGGTAGATAATAATATACAAATATAAAAAATAGATAAAATATTTAAAAAAGTGTCCTAAATAATTATAAATTTCAAAATGTATTGCCAGACTTATTTATTCCATATTAAAAAAATGGTAGTTTTAAAGAGAGAGAAGAAAAATCATATGATATATCTTGTAATAATTATAATTAGAAAAGTAATTTAAAATTTTAAATACCTGTTCTGATTATTATATTTTTTTGAAATGAATTTTACGCAAAGTTAATAAAATACAATAATTTTAATGGTATTAATAATTTTTCTCTACCGTAAATATGCAAAATTAAAGAAGGACTAGTAATACAATGAATAAAAATAACGATGATACTTGGCAGAATACATTTTTAATTTTACTTAAAAATGTCCATACTAGGTCAACTCTTTAGGTTTATTAAGTTATTTGTCGTTTTGCTTGTACCCTTTCGAATTTTGACCCTAGAGACATAAAATATTCACTAGAAACTTGATAAAAAGGTATGGTCTGTTTTGGGTAAAATGGTAAATAATAGAATAAAAGAAGTTAGAAAGTTAAATTTACAGAAAGTTATAAAGCGAAAATAATGCTTTAGAAAATAAAACATTGAGAAAATGAGTAAAAACAAGAAAGCAACAAAAGCCGGCATAATTAAATTATGTTTACGAAGCTTTAAGTAATTACCGCATACAGTTAATGTCCATTTAGTTTAAACATAGGTATGTATGTATTTTTAAATATAACTAATTGCTCTTTTAATTTTACCGTAAACATTTTTTGAACTGAAGTGTCAATGGGGGGGGCGGTAGTGGTTATTTATATGACGTCCATGGTGCCACTGCCACATTGGGCCATATGAATAAAAAATCAAATGCTTATACTTATTAAATTTAAAGCAAATGCTTTTGCTTCAAGTAGAAGCAAATGCTTTGCTATATTTTTTAAATCATAAGCATTTGCTTATTCTCATGAGCAAAAGCATTTACTTCAAATTTTATAAGTATAAGCATTTGCTTCTTTTTATTCATATGGCCCATTGTTTGAAACCTGCCGTAAAATACAATGTCTTTATGTTTTGGTACTTAAACCAGGTTGACCAAACTGCGAAAATATTTTTTTCATTCAAAAGTCGGTATTCACGTTACCAGGACAAAAAAATTGAGTAATCTCTTTAAAGCAAAAAAAATAAAATAGACAAAGTGTTCCAACAAACTTAAATTTATGTTACAACTTTAAAATAAAAGTCAATGGAAAAAATATAGGTACGCCACTGAATTCTATGTAAAAATCCACAAAACTTTTTTATTTACATTTTATGTCGATCTCTAATAAAAATCAAGTTACAAATAAGTAGCCAAATTAAAAAAATTGGAAAACACTCTGTATCTCCAAAACGAATCCATTTAGCCAGGATTTACTTTCACCATTGAATTTGTTTGAAAAATCAAAATAGAGATTTGATAATCAGATTTATTCTATCTCTTTTAGTTTTCGCTAAACTCTGCAAGCTCAAAGAAAAGGAACAACCCTGTACTTAGCAATAATTTCCCAAGTTTATGCGTATAGGTTAAGAATCAACCTGTATTGTCAATATGTGGAAATTGGGAAAGATAACTAAATTTTGAAAATTAGCCATTTCAATACCTATTTTAGTTCTTTTTATCTTGTTTCTACATTTTGTAAATTAATTATTTACCAATGATAAAAAAATAAAACTTAAACAATAAATGAATAATACTAACTTAAATATTTGTACAATTAATTAACTTCAAAAGAAATAAGTTAATCTCCTTAAATACACAAAAGCAGCTTAAAGGATTTTGTCACTATTATCTCAAGATTTGTTTCACCGTTCCGTTTCTTATATTATTGAGCACTACCACATAATACTTTTATTTAATATTTGGATTAAAACATAATATCATTAATTTTTAAAATTGCTAAAAGGTTTTTAAAAAATGGCACCTTTAAATAAGTCCAAAATCTATATTTTTCAAATTTATTTACAAAAATTAAACTTTTTATGTACTATAAAGAACTATTTCTGTCTTTGCATAATACAATAAAAGTCAAGTTTATTTTAAAAGAAATAAATTATTAAAATATTTAATATAAAAGATATTATTTTAATTTAGGTTATATAAAAAATTTACTTACTATAAACAGAAGGTTCATGAGCTAAATTAAAACAATAATTTTATATTAAATATTTTAATAACTGATTTCTTTTAAAGTAATTTTTAACTTTTATTATATTATGCAGAATAGTTCTTCATAGTATATAAAAAGTGTAATTTTCTTAAAATGTTTATTAAACTTTTAATTTTATAGAAAAGCCAAATAACATTTTGTTTAATTCACACTCTCAGAAAGCAATATAGCTTATAAACCTTTTCTGTATAGTATTGTAAAGTAAATTTTTTATATTACCCAAGTTTAAATAATAGTTTTTTATTAAATATTTCAATCATTTATTTCTTTTAAAGTAATCTTAACTTTAATTTGATTATGCAAGGACAAAATAGTTCTTCATAGTATATAAAAAGTTTAATTTTCTTAAAATGTTTATTGAACCATTTTTATTCTGGAGAAAAGCCAAATAATATTTTGTTTAATTCCTCCCAGAAAACAAATAAATTATAAAACAGCTATTTATTGACAGGCAATAAAACATAATTGTAATCCTAAAGCATTGCTTTTTAACCAATAGCTGTACAGAAAACGCGGTATCACTCGTTGATTACGGTTTAAAATTTTCATATGTTACTTGTAGTAATGTTGGTAGTGTAATGTCTTTGGAAAATTTATCTCAATATGAATTTATATGACTCTTTTTATCTATTTAATTTAATTAAAAATAACTTCTGTATAACATAAAAAAAACATAATAACATATTTTACCTATTAACCATTTAAATAAATCAGCAATGGAGAATTTAGTTAGAAAATAAAGAGGTACGTGGTAACAATCTCGGAATTACCGGGTTGGGAGAAACGTAAACAAGGTAGGTAGACAGATAATGCGTCTTGGCCTGAGTTGAAGTTTAATTAAAAGCCCTAGTTACAGCAATTCACTTTGGCAAACAAGGGAAATTTCGTGAAAAGTCCCTGAAATTCCCTTCTTCGATTCTACCCGCTGTTATTTAACTGTTTAAAAATGAAGGTAAGGCAAACATCCTTGTCTGATTGCTATAAAACTTTGTGCCAAGACGCGTCACAAACTGTTTATTTTAAAAATATAAATTTTAGAGAAAGTTTTCAACAGGTTTTTGTATGAAAAAACCCTAAAGATAAATTTGTAAACTTTCGTTTTTCCAAAAAGTTATATAATACCATTTCTTTTAACCACCATAGAAAAATATAGCAAAATCAATAAGAATCCACGTGTTAACTAACATGTTTTGAACTTAATTACAAATATTATAATTTTTTATTAATTTTAAATAGAAAAAAACAAAATATCTTTTGTTGTATGTCAGTTTTGAAAAATATATTTAGCTGTGTTAAGTGTTAAACTGTAGCCTAACTGTATTTTTAAAATGTTTAAAAATATATTTACTAATAAAAAAGCATATTTTGTTTATTTTGTTAATTTAAATGTTCGGTCACAAAATAACTGACAAAACTATAAGCTCTCGCCAAATTTTTTAAGTAATGTTAGGCGATAAGATAAAACAGTAAAAACTTTTTAATTACTTTCTTTTGCTTTTAATTAAGCACTTTCAAAAATATATTTTTATTTTTTAAAACTATATTTTCGCAATTTTTATGCACTCTGTATATCATAGAAATTTTTTATTACAGCTTTTAGCATATCAGACGAAGCAAAAAAATTATAAAGAATACCTTTAAAATATTAAAATACTCTTTTTACAGGTTTAGTTAAGTCCATCCGTGGACACACTGTATACAGGGTGTTCCGTAATTAATTTGACATAGGTTAATGTAGGATACCTGATATGAAAATAAAGCGTTTGAGCTCAATATCGCTTAGCAAAATGTTATTGGTTTTCGTTCTACAGGGTGTTAAAACTAATTTTTACCAAACATTTAGTAAAATATCTCGGAATCCACTAAACAGATTAAAGTAAAATTTGGTGTACTTTTACTATTTGGGACGATAATTACGAATATAATATCTATTTTGCCATTACCACTAGATGGCGCCATATACAATAACATTGACTGATTAAAATGGTCATAACTTTTTGACCTCCCTGTATGCATATTTGCGAGTAAAAATAATAAAACAGCATTTAATTTTGGTCAAAAAAGGTATACTTCTTTGATCTCCAGAAAGTAGACCGTTTTCGAAATAAACGACTATTTTATTAAATAACCGTCAGGAATTGTGGCAAAAGATTGTGGAAGAAGTCAATATCATCAGGGCCCAAGAAGAATTATTATTTGGAGTCAGACAAAATTTAAATAAAAGAATTAGACAATGTGTCGTAGTGGTTGGTGAACATTTTGAACATTTATTATATTCAATAGCCTTTTCTATTTTTATCGTTGTTGATTAAATTTTAGACTGTATGTGCGCAACCTAATAAAACAATCGTTTATTTAAAAAAACAGTCTACTTTTTGGAGATCAAAGAAGTATACTTTTTTAACCAAAATTAAATGTTGTTTTATTATTTCTTCTCACAAATGTGCATACAGGGATGACAAAAACGTTATGACCATTTTATTTAATCAATGTTATTGTATGTGGCGCCATCTAGAGGTAATGGCAAAAGAGATATTAAGATTAAGAGTACACCAAATTTCATTTTAATCTGTTCAGTGGATTCCAAGATATTTTACTAAATGTTTGGTAAAAGTTTGTTTAAACACCCTGTAGAACGGAAACCAATAACATTTTGCTAAGCGATATTGAGCTCAAACGCTTTATTTCTATGTGAGGTATTCTACATTAACCTATGTCCAATTAATTACGGGACACCCTGTATATAAAAAACATTCGAACATAAAACCTTTTTGTCTAGTCAAAAAGTGAGTTTTATACTAAAAATAGTTCTTATAATCGTAAAAATATGGTTGTTGGTATTTTGGATTCAGAAAAAAATTGAAAATGGAATTTTCGGAGCTTGTCCTTTGCCCGCCGCTACGAAAAGTGTGCAATACAAAATATTTTTTTAAAACTTATAAGTATTAATTTTAAATTCTGAATAAATTATATGGGGTCATCTAGACACTGAAAGAATATGCTGGGTTAGTAAAAAGTATCCCAACTTCTACATATTTTTAAAACCGCCAAAGCTAAGTTTACCTAATATGGTATCTAAGGTGTTTTAAGTCAAATTATCTTGCTAACCGTATTCGTCTCAGTGATCCAATCTGTATTCAAAAATGACAATATAAATATGATAATTAAGAAAATGTAGGTTTTCAAACCGTTGCGTGCAATAAACTTTTAAGTTATGATTATAATTTTTATTATTTAGGGTTAATATGTTAGTTTACACGAATATAAAAATTTTGCACTTGCCATGTACAGTCACGTAAATAGTTTACAAAAAATGATCGAAAAAAGTTTTTAATGAGTACGATGCATACGCCCGGCCAACAAAAATAACTATATTGTTTTCAAACCATTGTCTTGGATGTATTCAAACACGGTTAAATACGCGACGTATATGACTGCACCGTTTAACAAGAAAATGAAATGTTTTGAACCGTATAACCAACAAAAAAGACTTTGGACATGTGAAATTAAATTATTATATCTACACTGTTGCCAGATTTCCCACTTTTGTGCTTGACGTATATTTTTAGTTTTTTAAAAGAAATGTCATTTTTTTAATGCATTAAATTAAATGGATCAATATTAGTAAGTCTCCTTTAAAATTCTGTCACTATTATTTGTTGAGATATGATACACTAAACTTTCAGCAAAAAGTAAGGCCTAAATATCTTTATAACTGCTAATGCTATGTTTACAAAATTTTGTGTTTAGGGTTTTTTTTACTTTGATTAGTGATATTAGCCTTGTTGACAAAAATTAAAAGAATTGCGGTGTTGTGATCTAACGGTAAAGATTAAATTTTGAAAATTTGGGTTTTTAACCTTAATTGTGGTGTTATCATATCTTAGCAGATAGTAAAAATTGAATTTCGAAAACTTGTGGACTTATCAGGTTAAGCCTGCGCAACTTATTAAAATGAAAATAAATGGAGCATAGATAAAGTAAGTAAGAGATACGTGTAGCACAAAACAGGAAAATCTGGAAATGGTGCCGATATTAAAAAGAACTTTAAGAAAACACCACATTGGGTATATCTAACTTTATTAGTTTTGGAAATATGGTCATCCAAATCAGGAATTTGGGTAATTTTACCGCCATTTTGTATTAAGTGATGGTATTGACTTCATATTTTGGGTTATAGCACCAAGAGCTTTAAATGATGTGCCACAAGACGCCCCTTCTATTTTTAACTTTTTTTTCCAAGATAGCACCCATAGCCGCCATCTTGACATTTTTATTTTTTTAATTTACTCTATAATATAGTATGTATGCTGAAAGTTTATATCCTAAGGTTTATCTTTCTTTTAAATTAATCCGTTCAAAAAATAAAGGGGGGACATTAAAGAAATGCACTGTATATTATTAGAGAGGCAATAATAGTTTTACAGTTGAAATTTGGTATTTTATAATATAAAGTCAATAAAATATGTACAGGGTGGGCTAAACTCGATTATTTTTTTAGGGAACTGTATATGTTTGTATGTTTGTGAATTTTAAAATAAAACACCCTTCATTTTATAAAGTTTTAAAACGGTTTATAATTACATTTTATGTTATGAACATGTGATATTTCTTTAAGCTGTTTCTTATACATATATTGTGGCTGTTTTTTTATTTAATAATGATATTGGCAAGAAAGTAGGTCATAAAATAATAAATTATGTTTTACTTAAAGCAGTCTTTTTATAAATAAATAAATAAATCTTTATTTAAAAGTTTAAAAATACACTCTTGAAAAGGCGAAGTTTATCCCATACTTTTGCATGAGTTGATATACCACTTAACCTGTTTTAACTGGTGTATTTTATTAATAATTGCAATAGCGAAAAATCTTTTATATTATTAATTTAATAACACAAATAGTTAAATAATCAATTTATCTTATTAATTTGTAAATGTTTTACCCTAAGAACTTTTAATAAGGTTTTATTAATACGTTAATATTTAATGTAAAATTAACAACTGTCTATACGTACGCAGGAAAAT
Organism: Listronotus bonariensis; assembly: GCA_014170235.1. Classification (NCBI taxonomy): domain Eukaryota; kingdom Metazoa; phylum Arthropoda; class Insecta; order Coleoptera; family Curculionidae; genus Listronotus; species Listronotus bonariensis. The sequence continues at coordinate 13,848 of JACEGR010000277.1, forward strand.
TAAAGTTGGCTATGGAAAACAAATTTAAGCTTCCCAAGGAAAAGCTTAAACTCACTTGTGTTGTTTTTTTACGACTATCTTTACGTTTAAAAATATTACGTTTAAATTTAAGTAAAACGCTTCTGGAAAAAGTTTTAAAAAAAGTTATAAATATATCAACAAAAGTTCCTCTTAATGCAGGATCTGTGTACCAAATTTAAATAAAATATCTAGAGTGGTATCATAGATATTGTAAAACAGGTTTTAGTTCCTAGGCCAGTAATGAACTGAACTTCAGGATAAGAAATATTTTAATTTTTTTGGGGGGTTTCTACTACATTAACAAAACTCGCTTAGTCCGATACCCGAAACATGTGTTTAAGTCTTATGGTTTCGCTGACTGTAACCCTTACCATTTTGGCAAAATGTTTAAAAACTGCATGTAAAACATTGTGATAAGCTTGTCCGACCAAAAAGGACACGTTTACCGAGTCCGACACATGAAACATTTGACATTGACAGGCTCGGTTAGAGCGCCAAGCCCATATGACGGTGCGAATATTCGTGTAACTCGACAAAAGAAACCCTCAAAAAATATTTTAAAAAGTGTTTTTATCATGAAGTCCGTTTTATGACTGGCCCAGGGTCTTTTTTTTTTAAACACCCAACTATTCTGTTTCTTAAAAGTAACCACGTTTAGGACATAGGTCTGTAAGAAGTTTTCTCTTATCATGCACCCAGCAGTTGCCTCCTTGGACATTTTACATTAATTTTAAAACACTATAAATAAATTTTTAAAAAGGCTTATCTGCTTTTCCTTAAAACCTAATAAACAAAGTTTAATTACCAATTAGCGTTTAATATTGACGCTACGAGATACACGCTGTTAAGTGAATTAATGGAAATCTAAAGTTGGCATCAGTTATTAATATTATTTAAATCCTTGATAAAGTTTGCATTGGGCCAGTAAATTTACTCTTGTAGTTGAGTTTCTCCGATTAAGGGTAGGAGTAGTATTTTCCAGGCTTATGTGCTAAAGACCAACTGGGGATGAAAGGAGCTGATGAATGCATTACCATTGCAAAAGAAATCCTTATTGTCGATACATTTTAACTCCTCCTAAAATAATATTACATGTCATATTACTTTAAAAATATGTATTTAGTTTATAAAAATAAAAAAGATTAAATTTGGTTTATTGGGTAATTTATTTAAAAAAATAACCGCAGTTTTCAGCATTCTCATGACCACTGTTATTTTTAAGAGGCCAGGAATCATGCATTCTATACTTTTTGCATATCTGAGGGGTGGTCAAAAAGTTTGTAAGCAATAAAAATTTTTTAAAAAAGATCTTTGCTAACCATTTGTGCTTGAACGATACCCTAAAAAACATTTTGGGACTTGTTTTTTAATATAAGAGTACAAAATATTGTCAATATCTGTGGACTTAGTTTAAAACCCATTTAACAAATTAACAAAAAAAAAACATTTTGGGAATAATAGGTAAAATGTTTTCATTCACAACAATATTTTGTTTTTGTAGCTATATATTAGGGTGTCCGGTATTTCTCAAATTGATATTTTTTTAGTGATCGCCCTCTGAACTTTTAGTTTATAGCCTAAAAAAAATATTCAATGAAAAGATGCTTTTAATTTCTGATTTAAACCGTGCCAAAATCATGTTGCTTTTCCCATTTAAATAACATGGGAATTTTGGACTTTATACTTTATTTTTTTCAGACAAAAATAGATAGAAAAATCTACTCATTGCATATTCTGATAAAAAAATCTGGTAATAGTTCGATATAGCGGTTTTCGCTATAATAAGTGATTTTCGAAAAATTCTTTTTCAGGGCGTTTCTATATGTCGATTATGACACAAATCTGAGTGCACGTTTTCCAAAATCCATTTCTATAATTTATTATTAATAAAAACATATTTACGGGACGGTGGAGTGAACAGGGGTGCTGGGTGGGGACAAAACAGTATAAATCCAACGTCAAACACAAGAAAACATTAATACACTGCACTCGGGGCACATGAAAAATGTAAATTTATTTTGGAAAGTATTAAATTTTTCGAAAAACTATCCCACACATATGAGATATCTCGTCCGCCATTAATTAAAGAAGGAAAATAGGCGCATTTATTTTGGTCAGCTGATAACATGAAGTTCGTCATTATGAAAATGACAGTCTTGATAGAAGCAGTGTTGCCAAACTTGTTATGAAGAATTAACACCAAGCCTATTTCGGGGATTATCCACCATTTCCATGAGAAACAATGTTATTTTTTGTAGAAATGCCTCCTTCTTTATGTTTAGGTATTTTCCTTTTTTCTCTACAAATTATAATAGGAAGAGGGAATAACTTAATTTTTCATATGAATTTTGTCCTGTATCTTCTTTTTTTTAAGCTATTGATACTTTCTCACTTTATTTGGCAACATCGCAAGACATTTACAGTTCTATTACAAACTTTTTTTTTATGCAGTGACAGCCATGGCGGGATTATTGTACTATTATTTATTTTTAATTTTTTAAACAATTTTTGGACATTTTTGTAAACAGAAAGTGCGGTATGACTGTGAAATACTGTTTTTGGGCGTTTAATGTAGGATTTCTACTGTTTCATCCCCACCCAGCACCCCTATTCACTCCACCGTCCCGTAACTATGTTTTTATTAATAATAAATTATAGAAATGGATTTTGGAAAACGCGCACACAGATTTGTATCATAATTGACCTATAGAAACGCTCCGAAAAGGAATTTTTCAAAAATCTCTTATAATAGCGAAAACCGCTATATCGAACTATTACCAAAAATCTAATGCTCTACAAAAAGTTCTTTTACGAATTTTCGATTAAGGCACTCCTTTAAGAGTTATTTACCGTCAAACCTTTAGTTAAGAGTGAATTGTGGCCATCCTCGGGAATTTATTAGGAAACCGGCATTAAAAAAACACTTTGTATATTGCATCACCACTAAATAAAATAGATATTTAAAAGAGCTTTAAGAAAATACCACATTTGATATAAATTAAATCGGTCCGACACGTCGATTTTTCTACCTTACCTTTGGTACCTTAATTGTCATTTTGACTGTTGTTTTTGTGATACCTGTATCAATTTGTGATATATTGTATGAGAACTAATCATATTAGTACGAGAATGAATCGAAATCCCTATGAGTTTTGGCTGGAAAGATCGCCAAAGACATTTGGGTGAAGTCTGTGAATTTTTTAATAACGCCTATCTAGATCGAAAGCATACTATTACAAAATCTACAGTCAAAAGTGATAAAAAATCCATGAACATGGTTGTGTAAAAGACCTTCCCAGAACAGGTAGGCCAAAAAGATGATAATGTGAAATTAAATGTTTTACTTAATTATAACAAAAATCCACCTTTACCTACAAGTCAAGTAGCATTAAATTTAGACATCAGTCTAATCGCTACAACATATTTTGAAACATGCAAAGTATTAAAGTAAAAGATTAATCATAAATTAAACGAAGACGACTATGACTGCTCATTCGAGTTTTGCAAAAATATGCTAGAGCGGGCAACGAAGATTCATTTTTTGTAGAAATATTTTATTTTTCCATGAAGCTGTGTTTTTTCTTAATGGTAGTGTCAATCGACAAAACTGTAGGTATTGGTCAAAAGGTCATTGAGCTCAAGTGATTCACACGCAATATACGGAAAAAAATTAATGTTTGGGCTGGAATATTTCAAAACAGGATTATAGGTCCGTATTTTTTAACGAAAACTTGATCGGCGAAATTTATCTAGATTTTTGCAACTGTAGATAATTCCTGCTTTGGCTCAATTGTATCCAGGTAATGAACCCGATTTACCCACTCCAACTATGTGGTTTCAACAAGACGGCACACACCTTCTTACTACGCTACAATACAATATTTCCTAACAGATGGATAGGACGTCGTGGCCCTGTCGAGTGGCCGGCTAGATCTCTGGATTTGACTCCCCTAGATTATTTTCTATGGGGATATTTAAAGAGCAAAGTTTACTTTAATAGGCCTTCCTATATCGATGCCTTAAAAAATCGTATAAGGGATAAAATTCGACAAATCCCAATTTCTTTTATTCGCAACGTGCAACAAGACTTCATTGATCGGTTTGGATACTGCCAAGAAGTGAACGGGCAACAGTTTCAGCATTTGTTACGTTAAAGTATGCCCCTTAATTGTTATTTACAAAGTGAAATTAATCATTTTTAATTCAATTTTCGTTTTTCTAAAATTATGTAACCTTGATTGTCCGTAACAACCAAAAATGTTAAAATATGCAGGTGGTGCCATTTAAAAATTGAAGTCGATACCGGCCCTGCTGTTTTTGAAACATTCTGTATAAATTATTTTCTTTCAAAAAACTTTAAGCCTAAAAACTAAATCCGCGTGTCCAAGCGGTTTTTAATCAGGTGCTTTGTTTACCTAAAAAGGTACTTTTCCAGACCTTATGGCCTCATTGTATATTATAAATCAAAGTAAAACAAACTAAAAAATGTGTTACTTATGCTAATGATTTTGAATGCTGCTAAAACTGCAGATTACTACTATTTGTGCCAACGTTTCAACTGTAATTAGTCAACCTGATACCACGTTATATTGATTTACGGTAACGATTGGCGTCCGGTAAACAAAATATCCCGGTTTGAATTATTGGCTTTATTTCCGGGAAATGCAGATTTCGGCTACAACTCGATATTTCTGTGGCCTAGGTTAAAAAAAACTGGGGGATAGTAGTAATATAAATACAGGGTGTTCATTTAAAAACTTACCACTCAAGTTATCGCCAAAATACGTCAAGATATTTATTGAGTGGAAACGTTTTTTACAAAAAAATGGACAGCACTTTTTAATCCCTTAACCTCCAGGGCTACCACCCCAAAATTCTTAAATAGGAGGTGAGTCGAGTAATACATTATTATTAACCTCGTGACACTACTTTATAACCCTAGAATATAAAATAAATGCCTTTACCTACTACAAAATGGCGATACTTTAAAAATTATCCAACTACCTGATTGGTATTGGTGAATTTTGCATGACAGGCAGTAGGGATTTCGCCACAAAAGATCTACAGCAGATCTTCTTTCCTTCGTATCACACTGCTGGAATAAGTCTCTTGAGTTTCTAGGTGAGTCCCAGATCGTTGTTCTTGATATATCCAAAGCTCTTGACCAGGTTTGGCATGCCGTAACAAACTTCCCTCCTATGGTCTTTCAACTAAACTATGTACTTGGCTCTCTAGTTATCTATCTGATCGACGTATATTAGTTATTGTGGACGGCCATTCTTCAAACTTTCACCAAGTTAATGCTTGGGTACCTCAGGGCACAGTTCTTGCACCAACATTGTTTCTTCTTCACATCAACGACCTTCTCCCGTCCACAAATACTTCCATTAATCACTAAACCTAATTTGGAAAACAAACGCAGAGCGATTCAGATATCTCTTTCGCAGGATCTTAATTTATTATTGGATTGAGGCGCCAAAAATCTCGTTCACTTTAATGCATCCAAAACACAATCATGTTCCTTGTCGCGTAAATAGTCATGAAATACTCATCCTCTACTTATAAGCGGCCAAGTTTTACAGAGCAAAGACACCTTTAATCTTGTGGGCGTCACATTTGAAAGTAACCTTAACTAGCACAAAGACATTGTATCTATAGCCACGTCATCTTCAAAAAAGCTTGGATTTCTCTTTCAAGCCAAAAGTATTTTACCCCTTCTGATTTATACACTTTATATGTGTCCCAAATCCGACCTCCCTTGGAGTAGAGCCTTATTTAAAAATGCACTGTTTAAAAAATAATACATTTTTGAAAATTGTAATATTTTTTAAGATTTAAATCCCTAAAACAGCTCTAATGATAACTTTGATATTTTAAAGATTAAGGCTTTAGGAATAAAATATGCATGTTTTCTAAAACAAAAAAAAATGGTGTTAGTGATGTTTAGAAAATAAATTCCTAAATTTCAAAAAAAAAAAAATGTGCTGGTTCCTATAAGTATTACAGCAAAGGGGTTTTAGTTTTGCAAATACAGTAGGTGTGTAATTATGGTTTTATAATTAAAAATAATATTTTTTAACTAACTTTGTGCTCTTATAGTTTTTATTATTTTCCTACGTTGTTAGCACCATTTACATCGTTTTATTTTATAAAAGATAAGTACGATTTCTCTTTTCCATTTGGATAAATTAGCTAGCATTTAAACGAGAATGAAAAATAAACATAAATAATAATTACTCAAACAAATTAGTAAAATTATTTACATTAACGTTAATGTCAGTGCTATTAATTAGGACTTGAGTAAATACCCCTTTTGATTTGAAAATGATATTAAGGCAAAGGGATTCCTAACTGTGTTTTTAACAAACTAACAATTTCTTGGGAAGATTCACCCTTAAACATTTTTTACGTCAAACCTAAAATCAATTTATTTAAACGGCTTTAAATAAAATGTATCAATAAAAATTAAAATGTACTAATAGTAAACAACAAAAAGAATGAAAAAATAATGCTAATATTGTATATATATTTTTTTAACGCAACCTTAGTCATAACCTTAATAATTTTTGTGTACATTGTGGGCATCTTAGACAGTAAGTTGACTTCTTGGTAATCCTTGAATTTCCATTATATGGCCCTTTCCTGTCTTATATTTGGACTCAGACCTTGTTTGAGACGCTATGATACCGCTTTCACTTCACCCTGTATGTACATGTGAAGTAGCGGTAGGTTAAGCAGCAGTTTCAGTGCTGCAGTAGGGGTCGTTTTCATGACCCCCGTTATACATAGACAAGCAAGTCTTTGTATACTTTGTAATTCCCTTGTTGCCGTCTTTTGTAGCGTCTTTGTACCCCAATTTAACCGTAGGTTACCATTGGTTTAACAACCATTTTGTACATCAACAGGTTCATCTCCTGGCTGAGTCTCCAATTTTTGCCGCACAGTCTTGGTGGTCTACCCATGGTATTTTTTGCCCTCTGAGTGACTTTGTTTAGTTGTGGTCCCCAGGTCAATTTTTGGTCAAAATTGGGGATATATTCACTTCGTTGAGCCTGGGAGGTCTTAATCCTTCCAGCGTCCTTCTTTTTCTGAAAGGCACGATTATTGTCTTATGAGGGTTGACTGAAAGTCCCTCCTTTTTGCATCATTCATCAACGATGTCTACTGCGTTCTGCATTCTGCCTGATATGTATCCTAGATGACCCCCACTGTCCACAATGACCAGGTCATCCGCATACCCCGGGCAGTTGTGCATTTCACCAGTCAGTTTGTTAAGAATTTCATCTACCAGGACTGACCAATATAATGGCGATAAAACGCCTGTCTGTGGGCAGCCCCTCCCCACTTTAGCCTCCATTGTTACTGCGTGTTGGGTGGATCCAATGACCCTATTCCTTAGACTGGCTTTGATCCAGTTGTAGACCGTGTCGGGGATACCTTTGTTTCTTAGCGCGTTCATGAGTAAAAAGTTGGTACGTTGTTGAAGGCACCTTCTATGTTCAAGAATGTCGCCAACGCCACCTCCCTGTCGTCAATCGACTTAGCCAGAAGTCTGTTTAGATCGTCTTGTGCTAGATCTACAGATATTCTTGGTTGGTACGCGTATTGGCGCTTGTTCAGAGGATTCCCTCTGATGTATCTATTTACTATTTTTTTCAGAGCTTTTAGCAGGATGCAGGATAGACTGATTGGTCTATATGACTTAGGTGTTCTGTCTAAGGATTTGCCTACCTTGAGTAGGTAGATCATAATTGACTTTTGATATTTTGAGTATGTAGCCCCAGGCTATGCTCTAAAAATTGAATATAAGTATGGCATTAGAATGTCCTCTCCTTTTTGCATCAATACTGGGAAGATTCTGTCTAGGCCGGGCGATCTGAACGGCTGAAATTTGCCTAAAGCCTATTTGATGCAGTTCTAGTTTACGACCTCAGCTGCTTTTTTCCTTTTTTTATCTACTTTTTTCGGACGTTTCTGTCTCTCAGTGGGTTAAATAAGCCTTATTGAGTTGGTGATTATTGAAGCCTGGAAAATGTGTCTTTATTAGCAGCTCCAGGCTGTCCTGCGGTATGCTCACGTATGAGCCATCTGCTCTCTTTAGCAGGCCGGATACTTGATCGGTACCCTCTTTTGCCATAATTCTGTGCACTCTAGCGCACAATGGAGTTTTTGAAATCTCTTCGCAGAATTGCTCCCATGACTTCCTGTGTGTGTGTGTCGTAATCCTTATTGCCCATAACTTTTAAAAACATATAAAGCATTTACGATCACTTCAAAAAACAAACGTAAATTTTGCTTTTTTTTTGGCTAAATAGGTCCTAAAATTGTAAAGCTGCTTTAGATTGATCTTCAACATCGTTTTTTGACTTTTATAAAACGTCCTCACTTTTCAAAAAAAAAAAAAAAATTGTTTTAATTTTGTATTTAGAATAAATTTTAAATAGTTTTTAAACTCTTATAAACTTTTTTCTTAATGCCATAATTCAATAAAGTTTTATTGTTGAACATTAGAAATAAAATTATAAAAATAAATGTATGTTTTTGAAAAAAGTCGTTTCTTATAAGGCAAGAACGATGTTGAATAATACTTTGAAGGCTTGACTTTTTAAATTTTAGACTTATTGAACCAAAAAAGAAACTTTACAAGTGGTTTTTAAAGTAATCTAAACGTACATAAATTTTTAAGAATAATAACGTTTTAACGTGTTTTTTAAATTTATTGGCAATAAGAATTATTTGCACAGTGAATTTTGTTCGATCTTAACTCTAAACAAGTTTTCAACCAACATTTTGTTCTAAGTTTAAATAGAGAAATTAGTTTTCTCATTTGCTAAATTTTCATATATCTCGTATACGCGAGGTTTATTTAAATTTTGATCAGTGTTCTGTGAATTGAGGCATATGCGAAGATTTTTATCAAAAATAATTCTTTTGAGAAATCAAAAAAAAACATAGAAAAGTTTTTCATATGGTTTAACATTAACACGTTTGCTACCAAGTGGCTCGCGCCAGGCCAGTACAATTTTAAAATAGACCGCCGGCTCAAATGTGAGCCGGCTACGATATAATACTAAATGCGAGTTTAAAAATTCGGGGTTTTCCTGTAAGAGGTTTGTTTTAAAACACGGTCTGTGTAATGCTTCGGCTCGTATGTGTGTCCAGGTGGTCTGGGTATAGCATTTAGTATAAGTTGTTAGCACTTCAATAAACATCAAAATAAAGTAATTTTACAAAAAATAATAAAGTGGTTTATGGGGTCGAAACACAAAAATGACCCTCGGTAGCGAACGTGTTAATGCGGTCGCTGTATATCCACTTATTTAAATTTTTATTTAAAATATTGTTTCTCATAATTTTCATGAGGTATACTAATAAATAAAATATATGTCACATCGGGTGACTGATGGGCGTAAAATAACCCTTATCAATCCACCTTCTTTAAAGATATTTCTGCTCAAACCCTGCTTTAAATAAATTTCCCTCAATTTATAACTTGAATAATTTTGTTAACAAACATACCTTGGCAGAAATGTTGATCTTGGAGCGTGTCGGATCGATCAAATTGCAAAATCCGGCGTTTTGAATAAATTGTGCTGATATATTTGCCTTGTGCAAACGGAAAGCGAGAACCAAAATTCGTAGTAGTTAAGGTAAATATAATTTTTAACAAACCTTTAACAAAAAAAAAAGATAAACAAACTCATTTTAATTTATAATATGTTTCTGAATAACTTAATGCAAGGGATAATTATTTCTTAACTTTGGTAGTTTGTTTACAAAATGAATTAAAGGTTTTTGATGTTTTTTTTGTTAGGATGGTTTATTTAATAATTTAAATTAATATAAATGTTAAAAGCACTTTATTAAGTAATCTTGACTTTTTAAACTATCTTTTTCTATTTATTAAAAATAACATTTCAATACTATTATTTTCTTCGTATATTTTGTAAACTTTTAAAATAAAGAGTTTTGTTCTTTTGTTAAAGAGACGTCCACTTTGCTTATAAATTGGGAAAGTTTAAACAAATATTAGGAAAGTTCTTTCTATTTAATTTTTTTATGTTAAAGCAAAAACTAAACTGTATTTTGCAACCCCTGTTTATTCGATTGAAGCTATATCTAAAAATATAGTTTTCTTAGGAGTAATAGTAATAGATATATAATAATAGATTAGAACTAATTAGAACTATTATTTTTACTCGTTAATGCCTTGTAAAGGACGTATAAAAAAAACATTTTTGCCAATTTAAAAGATTTTTTTCCAGTATATCTACATAAGTTAAAGTCATATGGAAAACTTTTTGGTATTAATTCAACAAAAAAGTTATTCTTTATAAAAAGTTCTGCATGGTCCAAAATACTTTTAAATAGGCAATTTCGTTTATTTCTAATAATATAGATTTGTACATTAGTGCACTCTATATTCTTCTTGTTTTAATAACACTAAATTTAAAAAGTTTATTTAAAACTGTCCTATAACTTTTATAACCATGAAATGTATTTTACCAATGTACAAACCTAAATTTTCACCATTATCGCCGAAAAAAAGCAAAAATATATATATTTTTTTGTGAATAAACAAAATTGCATATTTAAAAGTAATTTTAAATTCTAAACATCTTTTCCTTATAATAATTTTTGATTTTAGCAAAAATACAGGTGGCCAAACCTCGTAGATGAACTGATACAATTTGTAATCTGATGGTTGCTTTTTAGGTTTTGGACTATGCAGAGCTTTTTATAAAAAATCACTTTTTTTTCGTAAAATTAATAATAAAAAGTTTTCCATCTGACGCCAATTTACGTAGACACACTGTATATTTACTTTCAAAACACCTTCTTTTATTGGCCAATTTAACTAAAAACTAAAACCGTATTACTAATGGCAGCTTTAGAAATATTTGGAAATTTTAAATTTGTTAATTATTATTTATTAAATTATTTTTTGTTAATTTACTTTTGTTGCGGCGTTGATCACTTAAATTTAAATTGTTATTTAAACCAAAAAAATATGTTAAACCACATGCTTAACATTTTTAAGTCCTGAAGCAACCTGAATTTAATTTTTATTTATTTATTAAAAAGGTAATTTTTCGTTGTTTAACCCAAATATAAACCCCAAATTTATTTAGTTTCTTAAGAAACCAATGGCAAATGCATAAAGAGGATTGTCAATCTCAACTGAGGTTTAGATTCACAATTTATCCAAACAAAAGACAAGCGACCTTTTTAAATCTAATACGGATTACTGTGGAATAGTAAGGTAAAGTAAACATGCAAAAAATTCAGTTTTAATTCTTTAAGCACAAAAATGCATTTGAGGAAACTCTATTTAAAAATGGGCATGTCCACATATTATCAAAGATCTTTTTTGCCAATTTTAAAATATTTTATTATTTTTCCTAATTTAGAGGGCGTTCATAAATTACGTAAAGCGCTATTTTCAATTTTTGAACCTCCTCCTTAAATTTCGTTAGATTTTGTGAAATTTGCTTCAACCCTCCCCCATCTTCCAATCTCACGTGAGATTTTTAAAAGTTAATTAGTGCGTTGTAATAGAATAGCCCCAAAATAAATGGGAATGTAAAAAAGCATCATTTCTAAAACCGAAAATGATTTTTGCCCTTTACCCAAAAAGTGTCATATAATACATTTTTCTTGGGAGACATGCCCAAATCTGCCCAACTTTTTCCTGTTCTCGTGGAAGAAAAATTACGTGATATTTTTACAGACCCTCCTCTTCCCACGGTAAAATTAGGTAAAATTTAACTTAACCCCCTTCCCCAAATGCCTCACATAATTTATGGACGCTTTCTATATATTAAAATCATCTTCAAATAATACATGTTTTTGTAAACTATCCATATTTAAGTATAATAATTAATTTTAAAACGAGACATAAGCATACTGCATAAAAATCACTTTGCATTAATTAAAATTTTAAAAACTTAATGGTAATTTGTTATAGTATAGGTGTATTATTAGTTTATTTTGAATGAAAAGATGTCCACTTGTTATTTTTTTCTTATTTATTTTAATTTCAATCTCTAATAATTATATTATATAATATACTGGTTGCATGGAAGCTGACTGAAATTTTACTTTAGTTTTTGAGGCAGAGGAATTCACCTGATCGACGATTTTTTGTTTGTCAGGAACTACATAAACAAAGAGGTAAAAATTTAGAGTAAAAGTTAAACAGATTTTTACTTCATAAAAATGTAAAAAACGCAAAACGAAACAGTCAAAATTTAAACAAAAGAAGGCCTGTTTAAAAATTATTTTTGAGTATAGGAAAATTTTTTTACCACTTTTATCCCTGAACTGCAACTGTCTAGCGGGGTAAGGTTCACCCCCAAAATTTTAAATGGAAAGAGAGGTCAAGTGAAGACTTATTGTGTCTTATTGACTCTTGACCCTGATTACAAGTGCCAAGTTTTAAAGTGTCTGCTATTATTTCCGTTGATATGGACAGCTTGATGATAGCCTTGCCAGAGAGAATAATTGATATGTAATTTTAATAAACGTTTTAACCCTTATCATATCTTCTGAGTTAAAACAATTTTGCTCTTACAGGTAATTTAATATTATACACCTCAAAATAAAAAGATTAAAATTTTGACAAGCTGTTATATCAACGGAAATCATTCAGACTTCAAACTTGGCAGTTGTATTCAGGGTCAAGAGATTCTTTAAAATAAGATCACTCTAAACTCTTTCATTTTAAATTTTGGGGATGAGTCTCACCCCTGCTAGACAGTTGCAGTACAGGGGGTAAAAGTAGCAAAAAAATGTTTCCTCCTAAAATTAAAAATTGACTGGTTCGAGCGTATTTCCTTATATGACCTAGAGTGCCCAAAATTAGTTCTGGCTCGTTTTTAAAAGGCCACCCAGTATATTTTTAGGACCCACAAAGAGTTAAAATTTAACACGGTTAGAATTTTAGTTTAAAAAATGCCAAACATTTCTGCCTTTTTCTTAAAAACTGGACATGTTTCTTTTTAAATAAGCATCTGCTAATTAAATAATATTTTAAGTTAGGGTAAACATAATTTTTTAAATGATGATGCGCCTTGATTTACTTACTTTATATTTTTTTTTACAAACCACATGTCCTCTTAAGTTTTTTCTTACGTGAAGTTACATTTTATTAATTTTAAAAGACTGTGCCGTTCGTCAGTAAGAAAAGCCAAATTATTTGTTTCTAACTTTTTTTATCAGTCTGGCTATAATACTACTGTAAAAATCCTAATCGTAAAAAACATAAAATAAAACAGTCAAATAGTTAAAGTTTTAAAAAAAGTAGACATGTTTAAAATGATTTATGAGTTTGCTTATAAAATATAATAAAATTATCAGGAAATTGATATCTAGGCCCACAAAAAGTTATAATTTAATACATTTAGTATTTTAGTTTAAAAATGTCCAACATGTATTGCCTTTTCTCTAAAAACTTGACATTTTCCTATTTGAATAAATGTATGCTAAATTAAAAAAATATTTTAAATAGGGTTGAACATAATTTTTTATATAATAATACACCTTTATTTTAACTTTTTTATAATTTATTTTTCTACGAGCCACATGTCGTCTTAAGTTTCTCCTTGGGTAAAGTTACATTTCATTAATTTAAAAGACTGTGTCGTCCGTCGTTAAGAAAAGCCAAACTCTTTGTTTCTATCCTTTGTCTATCAGTCTGGCTATAATACCCAAGAGTCTTGACAAATTTTAGCCAGGACGAATGGTCCGAAACAAAGGCCACCTGCTCACTTCAAGGCTCATTAACAAAGGCACTTAATGGCATGGAAAGGCTATCGTTTAGGGCGGCGAATACATGTTAACACCGAGTTTTAGTCTATTACCTTTTGTTAAAAGTTTTGTTGTTACGAACATTTTTTTTTAGTAGTTTCTTTTAAAGAAAGATGTATATTTTGTGATGTATTTCTTACTTTATTTTCATTTATAGCAAATAATATTAGGTAGTTTGGATATCTGCCGTTTTTCTGTTAGTAACTTTTTCATGTTAATATTTTTATATTTACTTTATTTATTTAATATGTTGTTTTATTTTAACTTTTGTAAAAACGCGCTCTAAAATGTGTTGTATTTTAATTTTAAATATATCGGTATTTTTAATTCCAGTAATAATGGGATGAATCATAGGTTTATTGATAGTACATTTTTTAAAAAGTCTTGTGAATAATTTAAATATTTAAACCAGTATAAATAAAAAGTTATATTTGCGATATTTATTTTAATAGCAAATAAAACGTGATACTTAGTAATATGTTCACTATTGTATTGTTGTTATAAACGTGTGCCATCTTAAAACACTCATAATTCTTAAATATTATAAGAATACCTTTTCGCACTTAGGTATGAATAATTTATTACTGGTTAATCCAAAAATCGCGCACAGACGTAAAGTTATATATATATATATATATATATATATATATATATATATATATATATATATATATATATATATATATATATATATATACATATTTGATATACCAAGTATTAAAAGTAAACGATTAATCGCATGTTCTTATGCACCCAGTATTCGAACATAAGGGAATTTATTTATTGCATAAAATAATATGATTAAGAGTAAAATTGGCATATGAAAATTTTAAAATGGCTGCTGGCGCTATCATTAAAATAAAAAAATAATAAAATGAAATTCTAATGGCTCATCATTTTGAAGCTCCGGACGAGAACTTTATAATCCTCAAATATTAAGTCAATACCTTCGCCAACTATAAAATCGTGACACATTTAATAAATAACTAAATACCTGATTTAGAAGTTCATATTTCTAAAACTTATAAGGTTAGATATAAATATCGTGGTATTTTTTAGAGTTCTTTTAAATATATATTTATTGTTTATGACCAGCAGGGTATAATAAAATTAAAATATTTTTAAATGGAGCAACCAGAAATTATATCACCAATTAAAAGATCTTTAAAAAAGCTTTATTAAAATACCAGATCAATTATATATCTAACTTTATTAGTTTTGTAACTATAGCCATCCAAATCAGGTTTTACGTAATTATTGAATATACCATTATTTTGTAGTAGTTAAAAGTCTTAACTTCATATTGAAGGATTAAAAAGTAGTCGACAGGAGCTTGAAAATAATGGCCCATTCTCTTTAATTTTTTTCCAAGGTGGCGCCTAGCACCACCCATATTGAAATTTATACCTGTAAATTTTACTTTAAAATATGTTTTTAGTTTTTCAAATATTTATTAATATATTTTTTTAAATATTAAATGCGAAAAATAAATGAAGAGGGGCATTAAAGAAAAGCACTGTATAAACAATGTATGATAAAGTTTCTCAGTCAACTCAACAAGCCTTAAAATTAATGACTTTTAACTTTAAGATTCGGTGTAAGTATTTTTTTTGTTATTAAACCGTTTAATAACATTAATGACTGGTTTTGATTTTTAAAAATAAATAAACCGAACATTTTTAGGAACTAAAATCTCATAAAAATGTAAGAAATTTTCTGAGTGCAATTCTACCGTGCAAAGGCAAAAGAGTCTAATCGCATAATTGGTCATTTCATGTTATTACATTGTTTTAATGTGCAACGAGAGTTTTAACCTTTAATATTTAAACAGTGTTTTTAGAGAAGGTTTTAAAGTTAGTACGTGGTTAAAACAGCCTATTATCAAAATGGATAAAACAGAAAATGTCGATTGTCTCCAAACTGTATTTTTGCGATTAGACTCTTTTACCTTTGCCCGGTAGAATTTATATCATCGATTACGTACCTATCTCTTATGAAACGTTAATTTATGGAAAACCTAAACTTTTATAAGTAATTTTTAGAGTATGTTCCATACACGGCTAATACATAGATATTCAACAAGTTTAAAGAAGAAGTGGCAATTTAAAAGTAATCCTTTAAAGTTGCCGTATAATGGTTTTGTGTGGGTAAAGTTTATACAGTATAAAGAGCATTTTAAAGTGGTTTATAAAAGTCTAGACAATAATTACTTAAGTATCTGAGAAAGTAATGAAATAATTTTGTAAACAGAATAGTTTCTGCGAAAGAATTTAACTTCTCGGTAACTTTAATAGAGTCTTTATTTATTATTATTTTAGGTGATGAGGATGTCAACGTTCTTTCTTTAGGAATAAAAATTATTAAATTTTTAAAGAAAATTGTAAAAAGAATGTATTTTTTTTTATTTAACCGATATTTATGATGCAGGACCAGAAGTATTTTTGTTGCAATATCAGCAACTGTACTTACTATTTTAAAAAATACTTTGGAGTCTGAAATTGTTTAATTGTGTTTGTTTCTTGCGTTGATGAAAGTCAGTATACAGGTGGTACAGATGTTGTTAAAAGGATTTAAGGGCAGATTTTACTATTAAAAATATAAAAAAGTTAATAAAAATATGGGTCCGTAAATTTGTGGTTCTCAAGATACAGGGTGTAAAACTTGTAAAAAAACGTTGCCAAATTAAAAATATTGGGTAAAGGATACCTAAGATATTAAAAATAACGTTTTTTTTAATATCTTAGGTATCCTTTACCCAATATTTTTTAATTTGGCAAGGAATTTATAGTATAAAAGGGGTTATTTATCACTAACTTTATTACATTTAAAAAGTCTAGTGGCGTCTCAAGCGGCAATTGACTGTCTAAATGTATGTGGAATGTTTGTGCTTGCTTTAGATTTAGTAATTAAAAATATAGTTTGGATCTCCTATTTTTTTCGAATCTTGTTTAGTTTCAAAATAATAAAATAAAATTCATTTTATTGCATATTTTTAGACCATAAAAGAAGCATTGAGGGAACTTTTTCTTTAAAAAATGAGGTTTTATAATTATTTATTAGCGATAAGGTAATTATTTATTATCGATTACGTAATAACCAAAATAAATACCTATTTAAATAAGGTCTAGTCTACCAATATTTACAAAAATAAGTGTTTTTGAAATTTTCTAGTATTACACCCTCTATCTTAAGAACGAAAAATTTGCGGACCCATGTTTATATGAAAGTTTCTTTATAGTATAAGAACTATTTTATATTAAATATAGTATAGACTTGCCTAAAAAATTATGTTTAAGGTCATATTTTTCAATTATATCAATTGAGTGCCGATGTCCTGTAGAACTTTAGAACGCATCCGGAATGCGATTTAACTATCTTCAGAGATTCTTAAAAACGTTTTTAAGTCAAATTTTCGTTTTTTATAATCTATTCTAATTACCTACCTCTACTTTCTACAATATTGTGAAAGTGAAAGTGGCTTCAGGATTAGATAATAAATATACAAAGTGGCCATTTAAAAACGAAACAGACCTAATTTTGGGCACTTCTGGTCATTAAGGAAAAAAGCTTGGACATGTCAACGTTTAATTTTAGAGAATACATTTTTTTTTTGCTGAACTGCAACCAGCAGGGGTGAGATTTAGCACCAAAATTTTAAATAGAAGAATTTTTTTAAGGTCTTTTAATCTTAATTACAACTGCCTAGTTTGAAGTCTCTACTATTATTTGCGTTTATATGACAGCTTGTCAAAATTTTGATTTTTCTTTTTTTATTGTATAATATAAAATTATCTGTAAGAGCAAGCTACTCTTTAAACTAAGGAAATGTAATAAGGGTTAAACCATCTTTAAAATGTGATATTATATCAACTAGTCCTGGCTAGGGTGTGATTTCCCACTAAACACGTTATGTAACATGAATAATTTGAAACATTATTTTTTTAGTTGAAATTGTATATCAAAATAAAAGTAAAAAATAATAATTAAATTTCTTTATATAGTTTAAAGAATGTCAAATTTAGTAAATTTAAAATTGAATATTAAATTTTAAGCATGCAGCAATACTAAAAATTTTTCGATTCAAATTTACCGCAGTTTGATCCGTTATTGGTCGACATCGCAATGGCCGAGCAAAAAAACGAAAATACCAGGTGGTGATTTTTCTCAATTGTTCTTTGATGTCACTGTACGGTCATAAATATAACCACACGTGAAATAAAACCTTTTTTAGCAAACCTAAAAATGAAAAATTCTTTCACCAAAATATTTTGACAGGAGTACTTATTATCAAGTTTTGTGTGTTCCTTCTCTTGGTTCTGATAAAAAGACATTTGAAAATTCACTGCCAAAAATCAAATACAAACGGCACGTAGCTACAACATTGCATAGTTAAAAAATAGTAATAATATGATTTTTTATATCCTATCGTCGAATTGCGAAGTCTTTTGTATAAGATACTCTTAATTTTCGTGTTATTTACGTGAACCCGGTACGGCCAGTTTGACAATGAGGTAGGCGAAACGCGCCACTGGAGAGGGTCCCGGTGAATGACATAAAAAGCAGTTAAAGTTTTAAAAGGTTAAGTTATTTTATTCTTCAATAAGTTATTTTATTCTTCAATAAAATTGCAAAATTTTAAGAACAAACAGGACTTTAAAATTTTAAAGCTATTAGTTATTATAATATACTAAAAGCACTTCATTTTAAGAAATTACAGCAGTTTAGAAGACACAGGTGCACGAAATTATGTAATAAAACGGTTTTCTTGGAAAGCACTTTCTTAGAGTTTTGCCTTTAAGTTAATATTTTAAATTTTTAAATATTTCATCATTTTTAATGATAAATTTAACTTTTGAAAAGATAAATGGTAATAAATTCTTTTATTTTTCTTATGAGTTAAAGTATTGTTAAAACACTTAAATAGCTGCATTGAACTAGTAAGGGGACGTCCATTATTCACGTGATGTTTAAAAACATATATCCCTTCTCCCCCTAGTGACACTTGGTGACGTTTTAAACTAACCCCCTTCCATTCGCTTTCACGTTTTTTTTTTGTACAAAATTATTATTATTATTTTTACAATATTATCTTTAAATAAAAGTAGTTTAATCTAATTTTATTCTAGAAAATAAGGAAACCTTATAAAAATATTCAGATAGAAATTAAACGTGATATATTCCCTACACCCCCATTCTCCTAGTGATGTTTAGTGATTTTTTCGATATCCTCCTTCCTCTGTTCAAGCCTCACGTCATTAATGGATGACCCCTAACTACAGTGAAATATTTTTTTTTCCGTTTTAATAAAGCTTTATACAATCTTCGCATAGGCTTATACTCTTTAAAATGAAAATAATACAAAAAAATTAAATTGTATATGTAGTTTTAAAGTTATGACAATGTTTCAATATTAGCCTAAATTCATTAATTAAAAAAATAACTCTAAGACTCCTAGGTTTAGAGATTAGGAAGCCACTGGCAAGATCTTTTATTGAAAAAGGTTAAGGAGCAATTTTAAAAACACATGTATGTGATGTACCACATTTTGTTCTGTTACTTAAAGAAATGCTGGTAGCCACCCACTAGAGACACCTGTCATTTTCTCGAAACTTACTAAACAGGCTAAAAACTAAAAGCTATTACATAGAGAGTTTAAAACTCTTTAATATACGGGTTGAGCTAAATAACAATACACATAGGCAATGTGAGGAAAAGAGACAATCCAACTAAATCCTGGCATGTAAACATGCGTGACTAATACTGCTTGTTTTGTTATTCTATTACTCGTCGATGTACCAAAACTGCTTGCTTAAGCAGTATAATATCAGTTGACCCACTTCTCTATTTGAACTTTTTAAAGTTTGTGTTAGTAGGGGAGGGAAGAACCCTAAACAAGTAAATTTTAATGCTTAATGTTTTTAAATACAAATTAATGAAAATTATACGGGGTGCCACATTTTAATTGTAATGCACTGTATGAGAATTTACTATTAGTCCAAGAACCCGTGAAACCTTCGTCATTTTATAAATTAAAAGTTTTTTCAGCATATGCTTCCAACATAGGTAGAAGCAATGAGAGACTATGAAGTTTGACTCATAGTGGCTTTGGTAGGCACCAAAGGTAAATTGAAACTTAACTATTGTCATTTTTTAAGAGCTAAATTTTTATATTATGTAACTTGGGTACCTATTGGAAGATATTTCCTTAATCGCCACAGAGTTATGGCAGTTCCATCCCCTTGGCAGGCAAACATTTTGGGGTCGCCCGATGTCGAAGGAGTCCAATATTTCTAGTATTTAACAAAATATAGCAAAAAGTCCTATATAAGATTTGTAGGGTTTTCAAATAGGCATATCCCAAAAATATTTTGATGTATACAGTGTCCCAAAAAAATTAATTCTGTGAGGTTAATTTATTAAAAAAATGTTTTTGGAACACACAGTATACATATAAATATTTTTAGGACATGCCTATTTAGAAACTCACAACTTTTATTAAAGACTATTTGTCATATCTTGTTAAACAACAGAAATATTCAAATTCATCGGACCATAGGGCCACACAAAAATGTTTGTCAACCAAGGGGTTGGAACTGTCAAAACTGTCTGCCGATTAGAAATATATTATCTTCTTATAGGTATCCAAGTAACATATATAAAATTTATCTTTTATGAAATGACACAAGTTATGTTTCAATTAACCTTTGATACCTACCAAAGCCACTATGAGTCAAACTTTATAGTCTCCCATCGCTTCAACCTATGTTGGGAGCATACGCTGACAAACTCTCACCTTTTACAAAAGGGCGAAGGTCTGCCGCTTACGAGCTCTTACTACTGTAAAGAGTTTAGTGGCCGAACTAAAATTCAACTTAAGGTATGCCGCGGTAAGAGAGAAGGATTTTTGATTTCCCACCAGTCACATTCAGTCAAGTGATAATTTTGAAGAACGTAGAAAGTAATCAAGGTTTTTTACAAAGAGATGTTGTTAATTAACTATTATTTTATATTATAAGGTACATTTTATTATATTACAAGATTAAATCACATTAATATAGCTGTTAATTAGTGAAATTCCAGAGTAAAAATGTACCACCAGTCACTATGGAATGCCCCAATAACTAAACGATTTATAGTCTTCATTCAAAGAGCGTACCGCATGTTAAAATAAATTATAAATTTTAGGTTAAAAGTTTTAATTAAAACATAAACATCTTAATAAAATACTAGATTAACTGGTAATGTTGTTTACTGCACTGCACAATAATCTCCATGCCTCCCTGCTAGGCTATAATGGATGCAAAACAGCTAAAACTTTTCGTATTTACAAAAGAAAAATCACATTAAAATTCTTCTCTGTCAACAGTTCGTAACCTCTAAATCAAACTTGCCACACGGAAAATGAAAGATCATAAAAAGGCACTGAGGTCAAAGTAATACGTGGTTGTTGATACGACTTTTAAACTTGTATCTTTGAATCCGATTGAACTAAAATAATTATTTCTCAGTTTTATACATTATAAGCATTAGAAAATACAGTGTGTCCACTAATGGACTTAACTATAGAGGATGTTTTAGAATTATGGGATCAGAATTCTAGGGGGTTATTTAGGGCAACAGTAGAATACATTTGAGTATAGTGATCCATGTCCGGAAAAGTGTCACTACGGCTCTACAGCCCTAAGACCCCTTAAAATTTAGAAAGATGAATGTCTTCAATAGGATTTAATACATTTAATGTTTGCCTTTCGTACATGATGTCATTACAACAATTCTTCAAAATGTCAATGTTTAAAATTTTTATTATTTTATTTTTTATTTTATTAACAGTTTTTTTATTTAGTAATTTTATTTATTACTTTTTTCAGTTAATAAATTTGAAATAAATCATGTAAAAAAAGGCAAAAATTAAATGTATTAAATTCTATTTAGGTCATTCATCGTCTTTCTTAATTTTAACGCATCATGGGGCTGTAGTGCCGTAGTGACACTTTTCCGGACAGGGGTCCCTATACTCAAATTTTTTTCTACTGTTGCCCAGAATATCCCCTAGAAGTTTGATCCCATAGTTCTAAACAATTACTTGTACTTGTAGTTGTAAAAAAACATATTTTTAATATTTCGAAAAAAGTTATTCTTCATAAAAATGTTTGCTTTGTCTAAAATTCTAAAACTAAAAAGAAAGCGCCTTAGAATATACAGGGTGGTTCAAAATCGCGAAAATATTACTTTAAAAAATTAAAAAAAAAATCAGAAAAACATATTTTTAAGACTACCTAATTAAAAAGCATATAAAAGTAATCAAAAGGGTATATATTTGTTTTGCTATTGATTATGGTTTCTCAAGAAAATTAAGGTTATTGTAAAAAAACAAAAAATATTATTTTTAATAAAGTAAAAATTATTTATGAATAAAAGCATTAAAAATAATCAACCTGTAATATACAGGGATTCAAAATTACGAAAATGTTTTTGGGAAATTAAAAATAGTCGGTTATGAATATTTTTTAACTACCTATTTAAAAAGCGAGAAAATGTAATAAACCTGTTAACTTTTTGTTGGGTAAATCGTTACTTTTGTGTTACTACTTACCTACACACTAACTTTATTTCATAGTGTACGCATCTAAAAGTAAATTCAGTTATTAAAAAAACATTTATATTAGTTTACACCTAATGCTTCCAAGTAATGATAAGTGATAAGATAAAAATGTTAAAAACTTTTTTACTTTTCTATGCTTTTTAATTAAGTATTTTCAAAACTATATTTTTCAATTTGTTTCTTTTTTTAAATATTTTTGCGGTTGCACCCTGTATATCATAGGGCAATTTTTGTTATAGCTTTTAGAATTTCAAAAGAAGCAAAGATTTTTATAAAGATTTTTTTTCGAAAAATTGAAAATATTTTTTTACAGGTATACTTAAGTCATTCTGTGGACACACTGTGTGTAAGCAGTTTCGTACAAAAAACCGTTTTGGTTATTTAAATATTTGGTAACTTTTTACTTTCGTGTCGCAGATTTTATTCCAATTTTGAATAGTGGAGTTTTTGGGGCGCTGATCACAAATCTATAAAAAAGCATTCGAAAAGTTTGAGATATTTGTCGTCAAAGTAAATTATAAAACTAATCTTATTTGCACTATTATACAAAAAAAATTAAAAGGTATACAGGGTGTTCTGCAAGTCTGACAAACTTTAAATGGCCAAATAAAAAATAAGGAAAAAACTTTATACGAATACAGGGTAGGAATTACAGGGTGTTAAAATTTTAGGAAAATAATATTTTTTTGTCATACCTTTAATACCGGCTTAGATTTTTAAGAGTAATTTAAAAACATTTTTCATCTGCATCAAAGGACATTTTTTGACGCACAAGAAAAAAAATGCTGTTGTTCATGGGTAATTTACCGTAAATATTATTTTATAAAAAAGTAATTTATCAATACATTTTTTAAAAATAAAAATATGCATGGATTTTACGTATATAAATACAAATCAATTCTGGACATGGTTATATCGCGAATACCTTCATAATAATAAATATAATAATTCTAAGTAATCCATAAAAAATATATATTTTTATTTTAATTTTATTTTTAAATGTTGTAAAAATCTCTTTCATATTTGTAAAAAAATAACTTGTATAAAAGTTTGTCGGTAGAGTTACACACACACTCTGTATAAAAACATACGTAGTATTAACCGTTAAATTCAAGAAGTAGGCTTAAAAAATAGGAAAAAAATTATTAATATTTTTCAATTCTAATAAAAATTTCAAAAACGAAGGTTTGCAATAAATAAAAAAAAAAAAATTCTTTATCAGGAAATTAAAATTATTTTTTATATTTTGACCAATAATAAAAACTTTTTGAAAAATGTACCAATTTTATTAGTACTTACATGTAACAAATATAAATACATGTTAATTAAATAGTTGTTTTATTTATTTATTTATAAAAAAAATTTAGGGTGTAACGCTTGTAAATTTATTATTGGAAAAAAACAGTCTATATTGCCAGAACAATTTCACAAAGCAAATTATTTATTTAAATTCTAAAAAAGGCTTTTTTAAAAAAAGTTTATTGCCTCATAATAACAATACACATAGTAAACCTGCGAAGCTTTAATAAACAAGAGGCCAGAAGTTTTACACAGACTTATAGAAAATAACATTAAAATTCTTCTCTTGCCGCAGTTTGCACCCTTTAAATCAAACTTTCCACATGAAGAATGGCAAAGTATAGAACGGCGGCGAAAGACCAAAGTGATTTATTTTTTCGCACTCTGGCGGTTGATACGACTTTTAAACTCATAACTTTGATTCCGATCTACCTCGCCGACTTCTTGGTTCCGACCATCGTAAATAGTTTGAATTTTATGGAAATATATTGCTCGTAAAAGCTTCGCTATTTATGTGGTGTGTTTAAAAGATTTTGAGCAAACTTTACCCTTGTTAATATTATTTAGGAGTAAAACTGAGTTTTGAATCTTATAATTTAAGGCTCAATTAACTTTAATTTGCCAAAGCGTCAAATCACTCTGTCCTTTGTAAAAAATAAAAATGTATATAAATTTAAGTATTTTATTAGTCATCATTTTAAATTAAATAACTGCTTAATTAATAATCATTATTATTTGTGCAATTTATTGATTTTTAGTAGTTCATCAAGTGTTTTAAAGTGACGTATTTTATAAAGTTACTCTTGGTCTCCATGCAACAATGGTATTAATAACTTCATATTACTAAAAAAAACGCTTTTATTCAAATCACTCCCATTTAAAAAATTAATATTTGGGTATCATAAATTTTTAATCTTATAATACCTAAGGCTCAATCAACTTTTATTTGTCCAAGCTCGAAATCACTCCGTCCTTGGTAAAAAATAGAAAATATTTATAAATTCAAGTGTTTTATTACTTATTATTTTATTAATTTTAAATAAAAGTAATGCTTAACTAATACTTATTGTTATTATGTCTGCAATTTATTGATTTTTTAATAGTTCGTGAAGTGACTTTTTTATAAATTTACTCTTGGTCTCCAGGCAACAATACTGCCGTCCTTAGTTAAAACGTCCTAACTACATTTTTTAAAATGTTTGCCTATATGCATAAACCAGTTATTCTATGCATTATTTATCTGTTCTTCCAAGATAACAACGTCCTAACTTCATTGTGTGTGTTTTGTCAATGAAGTTAGGACGTTGTTACTTGAGAGAATAGGTAAATACTGCATAGAACAACTTTTATATGCATATAGGCCAACATATCTTAAAAAATGTTGGTAGGGCGTTTTAACTAAGGACAGCAAAATAGTATTAATTACTTTTTATTACTAAATAACGCTTTTATTTAAATAACACTAATTTTAAAAATTCATATGTGGGTATCATAAAATTTTAATCTTATAATACCTAAGGCTCAATCAACTTTTATTTGTTCAAGCGCGAAATCACCCTTGGTAAAAACAGAATATATATATATATATATATATATATATATATATATATATATATATATATATATATATATATACATAAGTAATGCTTAACTAATAATTATTGTTATTTTTTCGGCAATTTATTGATTTTTTAGTAGTTCGTCAAGGAATTTAAAGTGACTTTTTAATAAAGTGATGACTTTTGGTCTCCATTCAACAATGGTTTTAATAACTTCATATTACTAATAAACCCTTTTATTTAAATAACTGCAATTTTAAAAATTTATATGTGAATATCACAAATTTTTAATCCTATAGTACCTTAGGCTTAATCAACTTTTAGTTGCCTAAGCACGAAATCTAGTATAAAACAAAAAATATATAATAATTCAAGTGTTTTATTAGTCACTATTTTATTAATTGTAAACTGTAAAAGTAAAAATAATGCTTAAATAATAATTACTGCTATAATTTCCGCAATTTAGTCAAGTGATTAAAAGTGACGTATTTTATAAAGTTACTCTTAGTCCCTATGCAAAAATTGTATCAATAACTTCATATAACTAAAAAACGCTTTTATTTAAATACCTGCAATTTTTAAAATTAATATGTGGGTATCCATTTATTAGGAGAAAACATACTAGTATCAGCTATTTCTTAAATGTATATCGGCTAGTAATGCAATAACAAAACAAGCACTATTAGTCACCCAATCTGATTTTTTTACATGCCGGCATTGGCGTGAGACTATCTTTTTTCATGCATTGCCTATTGCCTGTGTACTTATTTGACTAGCTGATTCTGTATATATGGTCCCAAAAATGTCCATCTGACTTAATGTCTGTCGGACAACCGCAAAAATTTTTACAATCAAAATAATATTAGGGTTGGGTGTCCACTGTCGGAAAGTCGTTATTCTTAGTAATTGATTGCAACCAACCACAATTGCGTCCTCAGTTGACCAATTTTAATAAAAGAGAGTAATTGGCTTTAATGTATTTCCGTCGGACAACCAGCAGAAATATGTATTTTTTACTTTTTTTAATAAGTGTAACTGTTCTCACTATTCTTACTACGATTACCTTTTTGTGTAGCAAACATAGAGAAGTTTAGTGTTTAATCAAACGGAAACACAAATAATTGCAACGTTAAAAAAATGTAGTCTAGGTTGCGCCATCGAGTTAACACATAAAAATGTTCATTGGATCTGAATATTTTATGTCAAAATGTCAACCGGCACACAAAATAAAAAAGTTTGATGTGCACCGGACACGACCCATCTATGGGTATGTTTTCGACCCTCTGAATCCAAATTTCAGTCAGTTTAGGCCGTACGGGTCCCAATTTCAAATAAATTGCAAAAAACCTAAAAAATGGTGCAAATTTTCTCCAATTCTTATGGTATTTTGCAATTTATTTAAAATTGGAGGGTGTACAGCCTAAACTAATTAAAATTTGTATTCAGCGGGTCAAAAAAATGCCTGTAGATGGGTTGCGTCCGCTGTACAAAAACTTTTTTTGTGCATCGGCCCATATATGAAAATAAAAATTTGTACAATAGACGGGACCTATCTAGGGGCATGTTTTTGATACCCTGAATCCAAATTTCAAATTAGTTTAGCCTATACCTTCCAATTTTGAGTAAATTACAAAAACCGTAAGAAATAGCGAAAATTTTCACCCATTTTTTATGGTTTTTTGCAATTTACTTGAAATTGGGACCTGTACGAAATGAACTGACTTGAAATTCGGATTCAGAGGGTTGAAAAACATACCCGTAGATAGGTCGCGTTTGGTGGTATAGAAATAAATTAAACATATTTTTTGTACTTTGGCCAGCTGTATCTTCCTTATTATTACCTTTTAAATTTAGGGAAGCTTAAATCTTAATAATCTGGCACAAAGAATCTGTAGTTCGTGTTTTTTTTAAATTAGTGGACACTCTGTATAACTAAATTATAGTATACGGAGTCGTCCGTATTTTTATCTACCCTTTTTAACTATAGTACCAGTCTTTGTTCAATTGTTATTAACTTTTATTCATAAAAATATTATTTTAATTACCTGTATTTTTAAAAAGCATTTAAAAATAAATGGTCAATAAAAATCAAACAATTTTCAATTCCTTGATAAGGTTCGTAAACGATAAATAAATTTTCGGTTCATCGGAGAGTTTCTGTAAAACGATTATTAAACCATTTTCCGATACTGCCCTACAATTTCCTTTTGTGGGCGTTACTTCATTTCCAATATTTACGAAAAGTTGTCTCTGTATTAAACGACCGTAAAATTGCAAGTTACTATTCCAGTTTTCCGGAAATTGATGTCTTTTATAGCTTTTCTATCTGAAAATAACTTTATGTCTGGTACATATTACCTTATGCTAGATGCTAGACATTTACCCTAACAAGGGGCGTTTAAAATTAAAATTATATTATTATAATTGTTAAGTTTAATCACTTTGATAAATTTGTACAAAATTTTAACACTTAAATTAAAAATGAAAAAAAAGAAACAATTTTCTAATGCTAATATTTTAAAAGAATGACCATTCTGTGCAATAGCAACCTACATTTCTTATTTTTTAAAATTCTAGTGTTTTTTTCTTATAAAATAACACCCGTAATAAATGGTAGATAGAAAGATATACAGTGCATTCCAATAAAACGAGCTTGTAATTCCGTTATTTGTACACTAATAGAAAATCGTGAAACAGGTTAATTTTTACTTTTAGGAGGGGAAAGGAAATTTTTGGTAAAATTTTACTTCTTTAGGGTTATTTCCTTCCCCCACCAACACAACAATTAAAAAGATTAAATGAAAAAGGTGTTAATGTGATACTTTATCTTAGGGTTTTAAATTCTCTCTTCAACAGACTTTAGTTTTTAAAAATCGGTTCCGAGAAAACGTACCTTAAATACTTGGGGTCTTTAGCCCCTGTCTCTTTAAAAAATTTAAAATATTAAAATAAAACATCTTTGACAATTGTTTTGTCTGACAAGATTACTAAAATGTTTTACATGCAATTTTTAAACATTGTGCCAAAATCGTAAGGGTTACAGTTACGAAACCCGCACAATCCGATACCCAAAACGTGTCAATGGGCCTTATGGTTTTCTCTCTAACACTTACGATTTTTGGCACAATGTTTAAAAATTGCATGTAAAATATTTTGGTAAACTTGTTCGATTAAAAAATGCGTTTTCCCAGTCTTATACCCGAAACATTTAACATTGACAGGCTGGGTTAAAGCCCCGCTTTCATATATGGCGGTTTGAATATTTGTGGTAGACTCGTCAAAAGGAACCCCCAAAAGGTTTTAAAGTGTTTTTATCATAATGTTTATTTTATTACTGGCCCAGGGACTATTATTTTACTCACTGAAATAAAAAGTGACCATGGATCAAAAGAAATTAAACTTTAGTGTCAAAGGCAATTGTTGCTTTTTATAATTTAAAATTCCTTAAATAAAGTAATAGGTTTTTCCAAATCCTGATTTATAAAAACTTTTATTTTATTTATTACCTTTATAGTTTTTGAATTTTCACGTCACGTTGGAATTTGGAAAACTCGTCTGCTTTGCTTAAATTTGCCGCCATTGAATGTGGCGCCCAGGGCACAAACCCCGGCTAGCCGCTCCCCAGCCTAGATCCAGGGCTGAAAATAATGTAAGTCAAACAAGAAATTAAACAGTAACACAAAGGATTAAATTATCAGCCAATTTAAATGAGATCACGAAATTGGTTCGAATAAAGAAAGAAAATACTGAAGGCGGAAAATATTAAAGAGAAAACACAAACTAAACGAAAATCCGGAAAATCCTGTGCAGAACAGATACAATAATATGATGTTTCCATTAAAGGATTAGTTAGAGATGGATTATATTTTTCAAAGAGAAAAGTTAAGACAGGGGAATTAATAAATATCCCTTTTCAAATATTATCATTTCGCTTAGAAAGCTTAGTTTATTGTTTTATAATGTCGAAAGAGTACTTTTCTTCTTTGAGAAAATTAGAGTAAATCTATTCTTTGTTCAATTTACTTTTAATATTTTGTCAGAAAGGTTTCTCATACATCTGAGAAAAGAGTTGAATTGGACAGAAAATATATTATTTACATCGTCTTGCGCACTTTTATACTTAGACTAAAAAATGTTTAAAATTTGAATATGATCGTATTGTTATACATACTGTTAGGGTATATCGGCCAGTAAAGCAACAACAAATTCACCTTTTCCTCACATTATTTATGTGTAATGTTATTTAGCTAATCCGGTTTAAATTTTACGTTAAACATTATTTTTCCTAATATTATGTATAGTATATTATTTTATGCGCACAGGGTAGCGCCTTTTCGTTGACCTTGCAGGGTATAGCAAAAGACATAGAACAAATCTAATTGCTAAATCTTAATTTCAATTTTTTAAATAAATTTATTGGTGGATGAAAATCATGGCTAAATTGATTTCGTTTTAAAAATACAGAGTGTTTTTTAAATTTTGTCAATTTGGCTAGGTATTTGTAACTCGCTTGATATTAAAGATAAGAAAAAAATGTAAATAAGACATTTAAAGGTGACATGTCAAAAAGTTAATACTAAAAAAAAGTAGTTAGTATGAATTACAATCTCATTGTACTCTGAATGTCATTTTCTATTCGAATTAGTAAAATGTATCGAGTCTTATTAAAAATGGGAAAGGTAACATGGTTGCCAGCCAGATTAATATATATTTTTTTAATTTTATACCAAATAAATATCGTTCTGAAAAATAATTATATTTTTATTATCGCATAGTCATACCGTTCATACGTATCCAGCGTTGAGCCATATAAATTTAAGCATTTTTATTATTATCTACGTTGGACGAATTTCATATTTTTAAGTATAACTTTACGGAAAATAAAATTCTTTCATATACATTTCCTTTTCGGTTTTTAGTGACAATAAAATAGAAAAGTGTTCTTTAAAAATAAAATTATGTGACAAGTATGACACTATAATGGCTGAAAATTTAGGAGAAGACTCAGGTCCCATGAGTCATGTTCTTTTATAAAACCGTTGTATGAAACAGTTTCAGGTAAAGATATAATAAAATTTTTGAATGCGGCAATAAACATGCGCTTTCAGGAAAAATATCATAGCCATTACTTTAATAAGGATCAAAATAACGATCGCTGCCGAAAATATTATCAGACAGGGCATTAGCTGAGGCATATAACCAGGGCCGGCTCAAGGAAAAGTGGCGCCTGAAGCGGCTAAGGGTTTGCGCCCTAAGCTTAGAAATCAAGATTACTTTAATATAGTATCTACTTTTTAGTAATATTTCACATAATGTTAATTTAAGTCGATAAGTTCATTTAAAAATCGGGTAAAAACGTGGTTTATGACACAGGGTGATAAAGTTTTGCTTTATTTCTTCTGTCGAACTAATAACAACTTTTCTGGTCAGAGTGTAGGTATTTTAATACGTACAGTAAAATTTCAAATACCGTTTAAGCTATACCTGAATGTGAGTGGGCACAAATTAATTTTAAAGTAAGTGAATTGTTTTTTTAAAACTTTTGAACACGTCGGATCCTTTTTTCGGCTGTAGTTATTATTTTGGTAAATTCATCTTTACATGGTGGCTCAAAAGTAAGCTAAGACCTGTAACTTAATTTTTTACATAAAAGTGCCTTTTTTCCTTCATTTTTTTAATGCATTGAGTTTCAACTAAATTTTATGTTGCATGTCTTATACCTAGATTCAAAAATTATCCAAAAAAACTACCATCGAT
Source organism: Listronotus bonariensis (assembly GCA_014170235.1). Lineage (NCBI taxonomy): Eukaryota > Metazoa > Arthropoda > Insecta > Coleoptera > Curculionidae > Listronotus > Listronotus bonariensis. Next base: position 44,895 of record JACEGR010000277.1, read on the forward strand.
TTTTTTTAAACTTGTAAAGACACGTAGGTTAGTAGGAACACATGAATTTAAACATAAGGGATTTATTTAGTGGAAAATAGTCAGACATGTCAAGATCTGTTTTTGGCTGTGATTTCTTTTTTGATAATCTTTTTTTTATTATGTTTTCTCGAAGCCAGAAATAAAAAAAGTACTTTAATAAAAAGTTCTATTTTTTTGTTTCTGGCTTCGTATTCAAGTGATTAAAAAAAACAGACTTTTAAAAAATAATTAACCCCCTGTATCTTCGAAGCGGAGCATCTCCGGACAGATATTTATAGGATAGGAACTTTTTTCATAAAATGACATAAGAAATCACCCTTTAATTTTGGTATCGTAGTTAGGAAATAACCCTTATTTTAATTTGGAAACAAGTCATTTTTAACGCACTCTGTACATCCAACCAAATATTTTTGTGGAAATTTATTTTCTTATCAAGCAGGACTTTTTATAAAGAGACACTTTTTTATAAAGTTAATAACTAAAAAATTTTCTATTTGGTAAGAACTTCCGAAGACACGCTGTATACCTGGTAGCACCATGCGGGCGCGATGCTAGGGAAGGGGTATGGGTTACCCACGATCTGGCAGCACTGCTTATGACAGTTAATGGATGGGTATTGGTTAATTGGTTCCCGAGTAAAAGGGTGGTCAAAAAGCCATCAACATTATTTGGTATAATCTTTTTATACTTTAAAAAGGCCTGGAACGATACCATAAATATTCCTTTTATAATGAAGTTGTTCTGCGGAACTGTTCTATTACCTTATTCCCTACATTTCAAGCACCATCATCGTAGGAGGGGCACAAAATATTCTGACACTAATGACATATGTCAAAGGTAAATAGTAAATATACTTGGTTATATTGGAAACAAGCCTGCAATAATTTTTAAGTAAATTGTGACATTTTATAGACGGATAAGAAGTGTCCCAAATTACACTGTCTACAGCCATCGTAAAATGCTTAAAAAAATTATTTTGAAATAAGACGGATCAAATCTTACAAAAACTTGCATACCCTTGTTGTTATAGTAACAAAGTAGTGTATAATTATTCAGATATTTGGTTTCTTGCATTTGTATGATATAATAAATGGTATTCGAGAAAATCGTCTTTAAATAAAAAGAGAGGAATTGGATCTAAAATTATCTCTCCGCTAGAACAGTAAACAAATTATTTTATCCCTAATCCGGGTTTAAACACCAGCTGGGAAGACATTTTTATGTAGTAGATGAATAAAAATATCTAAAAGTGCTCTAAAATGCAAATACTGCATGTTCAGTGCTTGGACAACGTTGGCAAAACAAGGAAAAAGATGGGTTAAATATCTGATAACCGGACACCCACGGCTCTCTGGTACTTAGCCATAAGTTTTTGTATGATGTCACAGAGATAAAAAAATCAAAGAAAAACACTTTAATTTATGTATATCTCTTGGCAAATGGTAAAATTATATTAATAATAACTGTCGACTTTAAGTATACGACATGACTTAAGAAATATCGTTAGAATTCGATGCAGAATTTAAAAACATAATAAAATATTTTTTTTTTTAAATTGATTATCAAAAAGAAATCGCAGCCAAAAACAGATCTTGACATATCTGACTATTTTCCACTAAATAAATCAGTTATGTTTAAATTCATGTGTTCCTACTTACCTACGTATCTTCACAAGTTTAAAAGAAATCGATGGTAGTTTTTTTGGATAATTTTTGAATCTAGGTATAAGACATGCAACATAAAATATAGTTGGAACCCAATGCATTAAAAAATGGAGGAAAAAGGACACTTTTATGTAAAAAAATTAAGTTACAGGTCTTAGCATACTTTTGAGCCACCCTGTAAAGATGAATTTACCAAAATAATAACTACAGCCGAAAAAAGATCCGACTTGTTCAAAAGTTTTTAAAAAACAATTCACTTACTTTAAAATTAATTTGTGCCAACTCACATTCAGGTATAGCTTAAACGGTATTTGAAATTTCACTGTATGTATTAAAATACCTACACTCTGACCAGAAAAGTTGTATTTTACTAAAAGTTATATTGCTTTATAGAAAAAAATATAAAAACTGCAAAAAAGCCAGTGGCGTACAGTGGGCACAACAGCCAATATTATTGAGAGAAAAATGTACGCCACTGGATTTTTATGCAGGTTTCATATTTTTCCTATATAGCAACTAAAAATATAACTTACTAGTGTAGTACATTTTTTTGTATATAGCTTCGTATTTAAGTTATTTAAAAAAAACAGACTTTAAAAAAACAATTAACCTCCTGTATCTCAGAAATGAAGCATCTTCGGACATATGTTTATAAGAAATTTTTTAATAAAATAATATAAAAATCACCCTTTAAAATTTGGTACCGAAGTTAGAAACTAACCTGTATCTTAATTTGGAAACAAGTCATTTTTAGGCCACCTAAACCTTTAAATATTTTTGTGAAATTGTATTTTCTCAACAAGCAAAACTTTTATGAAGAACTTGTAAGAACTTCCGAAGAGACGCTGTATACTGGTAATAACTCTACATACTACTCGTAAAAAAAACTGGGAGTCGTTGAAAAGAGCTTTAAACTGCTCCAATTTGTTATTTTTACTAGATGGCTTATGTTTTTATTATTTAAACTGCATTAACTAATAGTAAAAACCAAATTATTTTCTCTAAATATTGCCCGACACCAATATGTTATCACGTTGAAAATTTAGCTGTCGTGCGCGTTGTATAAGTTTATACTTTAAATATTAAATTTTTGTGGTGATGCTTAAGATTTAATTTCCTATGAAAAAATATAATTTTCTGCTTATACAGGGTGTCCGGAAAGGTGAGGTCAAAAATGATAAGGGTGATAAAGTGTGCCAAAATAATGTTAGTATATAAAAAAAAGTCTAAGCCGCTTTGTTAGGAAGATTACCTTCTTTAAAGTTAGAATAAAAAAGTTTATGCATTTTTAACACAGGTAACAAATTTGATATTTTGCTTAGACCTTTTCATTTTTTTATTATTTTTATAAAAAAAGGTATACCTTATTTGAATCGATATCTTTGACCGTTTTTTTATTAAATCGCCTTTTAAATCTAGAAAACCAGCTTGTAATGTAATAAAAAGTCCATTTTTAAAATTATTTAAATATGGTAAAATTATAAAGAAACAGTCTTCATCTGTATACTAAAGTTTAAGAGGCTAATAAACACCATTTTTAATGGTTTTACAACATTTTAATAATTTTCTTGAAAAAATAAAAATAAAAAAATATTTACATACAAAATGCTGGTATGCCTGAATTTAAAACGCAATTTTTGAAAAACGGTCCAAGATACCGATTTAAATAAAGTATATCTTCTTTGTAAAAAAGTTGAAGAAATCAACCTGTCAAAGCAAAACTTGAAATTTGTCACCTGTATCAAAAATGCATACATAAAATTTAAAAAATCGTCCCACCCTGTATGTTCCCGACTTACTAAACAGCCGTTTACCTATAAAAGGAAGCATTAGTATAGGGTTATTTAGTTGCTTAAATATCATTGACAGTGTGGCAACAGTTTTAAAGTTATAATTCAAAAAGTTTTTTTATACCAACTTTACTTAACTTATCTCCCTAACGAAGCGTAAAATAACTTTTTTATATATGAAGTACTAACATTATTTTGGCTCACATTATCACCCATTTGATTTTTGACCTTACCTTTTCGGACACCCTGTATTTTCCCGCCCGCGCCCCCTTATTTGATCTTAACCCTCATCAAAAAATAACGTGATCTCTCCTTGACCCTTCATACCACCCACCCTTAAATTATTCAGTCACGTGCCTGAGCCATTAAAACTCTCGCAAGTGGGGTTGATTTTCTTCTCTGAAAATCGTCACAATAAAGCAATTTAGGACCCTAACATCCCTGGAGCATTGAAAATCTGAATTATTTTGGTTTTCGGTACATTTCGACCTCTTTATCGCTTAAGAAAATGTGTTTTTGTGGGTTTCATTTTGTTAATTGGAAATATTTCTTGTGTACGATTTGTATTGTTTTTATTGGCGCAAATCTGGTGACAATAAAGGCTTTTATTTAATAATATTTCATTGTAAGAAAAACAAACACAAACAATTTTATTTAGACAAGGTGTACAACAAGAAAATGTTCCAAAGAAAAAAACACATAAAAATAATACTTACTAAAAGTTATCTTTTTTTTGCATCATCCTTTTTCTTTTCCTCTGTTACTTATCCTTCCTCGCGTTCCGAAACCCGTAACGTCTAAGGTTACAACCTTCAGGAAATGAAATTCATGCGTAAACCGGGGTATACACGGTCATGCAAACCCGAAACGCATTTGCATGAAAGCAAATGTCAAATAAAGCTTTTGATACACACGATTCAGATGTACCTGCCAGTTCAGCGTCAGTTTTGGCAGCTGGTGGCGTGATCAACTTAAATATGAACGTGATTCAGCGAAAAGATTTTTTAAATTGTTGTCAATGTATTCATTATTTTTAACTTTCCAAAAGCATGGATAACCTTGGTACATATCTATAAAATTAAGCAATACATCTTCCTGGCGCCAATGAGCCATTTTGTTAACTCAAAACCAACAATATATAACCCCGTAAACGACGTCCCTAAACTAAAACGTTAACTGACGTGTCCTACACATGCACAAGTACCGCGCCACCAAAAATCAAACTCGGACATCGAGTCGCATGCCAAGCCAGATGTGGCAGTTTTTAATACACACGGTCAAATTTGCGCGCGAATTTTGGCTTTTTGACAGATGTGACAGTTTCGCATGACCGTCTATACCACGGTTATGGCAAAGCGCACACCAAAGTGGCGTGACAAGTAGCAAGCATCTAGCATGTTACTTCAAATAGAACCAATATAAAGAAATGAAGCAGCGCTCACAAAGGGATGCGGTATGCCGCCTTTAAGTATTTTAGCAAAGAAAACTTTTTCTAAAACAACGCAGAATCATAGAAAATGATATATATTATTAAAAAATATAATTGTTGTAGCATCAATTTTAATTTATTTAAATAATTCCTACTCCCGCACTATGTAACTCGATAGTAAGAAGAAATATGCAGAAAAGAAATTTTCTTTTTATTTCTTGTCTGTAATCTGTATCATTCTTTCTAAAAACTTCGCAAATTTTTGGCAGTGGAAAGATAATAGACTACTGGACCTAAAAACATTAGGTTCTTTTGGAAAAATGCACCATTAATAGAAAAATACACTTGTGATTTCTTAAAATATATGATCTTTTACTTATGTTTTAAATCTATGTTTTATTTATTTGGCATATTCATTTATCGCCACTTAGATATTTTAATATTTAAAAAAATGTAAATAAAAGAGTGTAGAATTTAGTGCCGTACCTATTTATTTCCATAGTCTCCTATTTTAAACATAGTTATTTACTATTATTACCTATTACTATTTATTTATTTATTATAGTATTTTTATTTCTAAATTCGTTGGTTTTAAAGTTACACTTTTAATTAACACTTGGGTGTTTTTTAATGGAACTCCTGTATATTAATAGTTTGATAATAAAACAAAACACCGCTTATATTGTATCACCAATAAACAGACATTTTAGAAGCCTTTAAATAAATAAAACATTTGATATATCTGTCTCTCATAGTTTTGAAAATATGAGCATCCAAATCTTAGTGAGTTAAATAGTTGTATCACTCATTTCATTAAAAAGGCCTGACGATCGATGGCTCTATTAAAATTAACTATTAAAAAATTGATATATCAAATGTAGTATGTTAAAAAAAGTTATGTTATAACTTTAAAATAAAAGTTAATGGAAAAGATTTAAAAGTGCTTGCTTCAAGCCGAGATGCAAACCCAAAATCGTATATTTCTATAAATATGGTTAATATTTTCGACACTTTTGATCTAGATACCCACTTTTATCAGCTGATGGACCGAATTGCAACACTGCTGCTCCTTAATTTAAATTTCCTAAACCCTGCAAGGTCAACGACAAGGCGCGACCCTGTATACTTTAGAACGAAATTGACAAATGAAAATTTCCAAATGGCTGCTGAGCGCAATATTGAAAAGAAATTAAATAAAAAGGGACCCTTGAGCCACTTATTTTAAAGCTCCCAACAAGTACTTTATAACCCTAAGACAGGGGTCACCAACTGGCAGACTGCGGTCCGGATCAAGACCGCCAACCTATTTTGCGCGGACCTTGTTGAGTATGCGACTTCATTTTTCGCGCTGTCAATGTCATTTGTCAAAACTCTTTGCACTTTCTTTTGTTTAGAAGTTTATTTATTCATTAATATTGTATCTTCACATATTTAAATAATATAGTTCATTATTTTAATTGTTAAGCTTATGTACAGGGTGGATTTTTTTTCCGGACCGCGACGGTCATGTTATTTTAAAAACGGAACCCTAATGAAAGTACTTGGTGACCACTGTCCTAAAATATAAAGTCAATACCTTTACCTACTACAAAATGGTGGTACTTTAATAATCACCTAAATACCTCATTTCGATGGCCATATTTCCGGAATTAATAAAGTTAGATATAACTAATGTGGTTAAAGCTCTTTTAAAGAGTTTTTGAATAGTGAAATTGGTAATATACAGTCAACAAAGTCGCTTTTCGCTGTCTGTCCCTATGTACCAATGCTTAGATCTTTAAAACTACGCAAAAGGTTTTAATAAGGAATTTTTTAGATAGAGTATTTTAATACCTTTTAAAGTACTCATCAAGAGCTTTAAAATTAGAGGATACAAAATTCCCCCTCTCATTTATTTTGATCCCAAGATGGCGCCCAGCATCCATTTTTTTTAATGTCAATTTCTCTCCAAAATATAGTATTAACATTATATTATTTTTTAAATTGATCCTTTTAAAAAATGTATTAAAGGTCTGGCCGATCACCACATTTAATTTTTTTTACATAGATAGTTTTTAAACTAAATTGCCAACAGTAAATAAAAATGTAATAAATGCGACAACAAAAATAAGACTGTAAACTTTTTACCATTAACATGTAAAGTTTCTTTTTGACACACAATATACTGACAAATAAACTTCGGCTTAAGTCATCCATCTAGAATTAACGTCAAACACAGAACAGTCATATAGACAGCTTAATCTAAAATTCCCCTAGATCCTTATTCGGCAATTTCATGCCAAATCTAATAATACATCCCCATTTTAGTCTGTTTCGCACCCTATTCAAGTTACTATATTATTAATATCTTTCTATGCACTCAACTAAAATGTTTGAATGACGTCATTTTGAATTATGGCATTAAAAATAGTTGAGATTTTTGTAGAAAAAAAGAAGTTTTTAGTTTACTATTTTTTTGCTTTCCTTAGATATTTTTAATGTTCGTTTTAAATTCAGCGTCCAATAATCAAAAACTTTTTTCTATGACGGGAACAAAATGTAACATTTTATCTCTGTTGCCATGTACTAAAGTGTGACTTTTCATAAAATTACTTTTTTCCCGTGGAAAAAAGTGGGTACTTTTTCTCGAATAAAAACGTAATTTAAGATAGATGTTTAATTTTAGAATATATTATTATACAAAACTTACATTTCCTTTATATCCAAAGTACAATCAGACATTTTTTTACTTAAAAATTATTATATTTAGCGAATTACATCCGTGTGTTAAAAAAAGGAAAGAAAAACAGTTTTTTGCGTTGAAGTAGAAATCGATTTAGCGCCGGAGCTAGGTTTCATGGTAAAATGGCCAAATAATTAGTTAAAATGTCATTCAAAATCCCCTCCAAATAACTTGTAAAGATGGAAAACCTGGTGACGACTGGTTTAAATTATTTTGCTGTAGAATAGTTTAGGTCGGAAAAAACTGGAATAACTGGAAAAGTGTCAAAGATCCGCCACAAATGATCCATTTATAATTTATTTCTTATATTATAAACTGGGACAATCTTACGAGGACATAAATTCAAAAGACAAGCCTACTCATGTTTATAATCTGGATGAAACTGGTACCTCTTTAGATTAAAAAAACCGAAGAGGTTTTATACATTTACAATGACCCATTATAATCTTAATTATGCAGTAAAATCTAGGTGTACCTTGCGTGTCTCATTTTTATACCTTTTTTTTTTGGGTAAAATAAGACCGTGATTTTTAAAAATAAAAAAATTATAAACAATTTTGCATTAATTTAAATCTCCTACTTGATAGTAAAACACCTTTAACATGTTCTAACACCTATAACGACAATTTTTTAAAGTTTTATTATTTAGTTTTTTGAAAGTTTTAAAAATTGTCCCATTTTTATCCCACTTGACCCTATTAGTTTATAATGGTTATTTGTAGTTTATTCATGTGTAGTAATTTTACATATTTAATTTCTATTTAACACTAATCCTTCCATGCGATTAAATTTGATAATCAATCAATTAGTGGTTTAATTGCCTTTTACCTGATTATCGGTTTATACCATTAAAATGAGAAATTAAACATGAAATAAACCTGGTCAAATAGAGCTTATTACTGTGTGAATATATAATTTAATATTAGATTTTCAGTTATATTAATTATTTGTTATTGTGTTAACACTAAATAATTTAAAATTTTAAATAAAATAAACACTAAACTCAAAATGTGAAAAAGCGAATTATTATACAGGGTGAAAGTTTTAAAACTGTCGTTACAGTATAAAATCAGTAAAGGATATATAGAACTAAAATATTTTAACATTTCCGGTTATACCGGAAGTTAATATCAAATTCCGTATTTTAAATGAAATATCCTATATATTATTATCTTATTAGATTCTGCGTAAAATTTTGAACATCTTTTATGTATAATGTTCTATACCTTAGTCCAACCGTTTTTGACTTATTGTAAATTTTATATCAAAAATGACGCAAGTAAATATTACATGATGATATTTTTTTCTAAACAAAAGCCTTTAAAAAGAATTTCTTAAATATTATATCAACAAAAACAATAAAAGTATTTTTTTAACGGAACCCCCTTTCTTTTATACCTTGTGCTATTAAGCATTAAAATAAAGTAGGGTTGTATAGGAATGTATATTTTAAAAATAATATAGTTTCCGTAATAATAATAATTTAATATTTATCTATTCTAACAATGCTGTTAGGTAAGGCTTTAAGTTTGGCTTCTAGTTGGCCCTGACGGCGAGATGCGGCTTTATGGCTAACCACACTATACTTACCCGTACTTAAGATTATTCTTAAAATTAAAAAATATTATAATTAGAATTTGAATATAAAACATTTTGTCAGATTTAACGATAAAACCAGAAAAAAAACACATTAGGTTCGTCTCATGTAGCGAGTGTCAAGCTATAAATTTACACCCCCTTAACTTTTTTATTTTTTATCGTACAAAATAATTAAAAATATTAGTTTGTTGGGTTAACTCTGTAGTTTCTGAATTAGTAAATAAGATTTTTAATATCTCTTAAGATATACAAGGCACTACAAAAAGTCTGATTTTTTAAATGAAACACCCAATATATTATTTCAAAATTAAAAAGATCGTTTAAAAACTTTTAAAAATATTTTTTTACCTATCTCAATTTGTTTTTGAAATATGGCCATAAATAAAATTATTAAGTAATTATTATTGCTATAATAATAGCCTACCTATATACATAATTAAAATTTACACAAACTCTTTACGTTTGGATGACCATATTCCCAGCCTGTATATTTCAAGATATATTAAAAATCTAATTATGGATTCAGAAACTACACAATTAACCCAACAACCTAATAAATTTAATTATTGTGTACGATACGAAATAAAAAAGTTAAGGAGGGTGTAAATTTGTAACTTGACACCCGGTAAATATTATTCAAACCCACAATTAGGATTAAAATGCGGGATTACTACCAAGAAAGCTAACTATCTTACCAATCATTAAGCCGTATAACCATAAACCATAACAAAATATACAGGGTGTTCCATTAAAAAGCAACTTCGTGTTATAACTTTAAAATAAAAGTCAATGGAAAAAATATATTTACTCCAATACATTCTTCGTAAAAATCCCTAACACATTTCTATTTACATTACTTTTATTTTTATCTCCAATAATAAGCAAGTGTTAAGTGCCTGGCCAAATTAACAAAATATTTGTATATACTTTGTATCAAAGCATATGGTTAGCCATGATTTACTTTTACCACTGAATTTGTTTTTAAAAGTCGTAACAAAGATTGTTCAGATTTATTCTCTATTTAAGCTTTTACTATACCCTGCAAGGTCAACAAAAACGCGGTACCCTGTACCGAGTGTTAACTTATAAATTTACACCCCCTTAACTTTTTTATTTTTTATCGTTTAAAATTAATAATTATATCAGTTTGTTGGGTAAATTCTGTAGTTTCTGAATTAATAATTCGATTTTTAATATCTCTTAAAATGTACAGGATAGAACAAAAAGTATAATTTTTTAAATGGAACACCCTGTATAATATATCACTTATAAAAAGATCTTTTAAAGAGCTTTAAAAATACTACATTTGATATATCTATCTTCATTAGTTTCGGAAATATGGTCATTCAAATCTAAAGAATAAGTGTACATTTTAATTATGTAGGTAGGTTATACCTAAGTATTGTGGCAATAATTGCCCAATAAATTTATTTATGGCCATATTTCCAAAACCACTATAAATAGACCCATTAAATATGGTATTTTTGAAACGCCTTTTAAATTATCTTTTAAATGGTGAATCAATATACAGAGTGTTCCGTTTAAAAAAAACATATTTTTGTCATACCCTGTATATCTTAAGAGAAAAATAATTCTGATGAAAGATACAGATACTACAGACTCATTCTAAAAAATGCTGTTTTTATTTCTTTTATACGTCAAACACTAAAAAGTTAAGTGGATGTAAGTAAGTTTTAAATGGGAATTAAAAATATTTTTCAGATTTGCATGACCATATTTAGCAAACTAATTGAAATAGGGATATGAAATGTGGTATTTTTTTAAAGATTTTTGAAAGACCTTTTTATTGGTAACATAATATATAGGGTGCTTTATTCAAAAATCATACTTTTAGTCGTGCCCTGTTCATATTAAGGGATTTTAAAAATCTATTTACAAATTCGGAAACTACAGAATTAACTCAACAAACTGATATTTTTAATTATTTTTACGATAAAAGTTAAGTGGAGTGTAAATTTATAAATTGACACCCGGTATAATACACACTACACCATTTAAATTTTGACCTTAAAAATTATCGCGGTTGTCTGACGGACAGACGGTACGACGTACTTTAAAAACATAGCATAGTTTTTCTTTATAAGTGGTAAACCTATAAATTAATTTTTAAAATTGCAGTTAATTAAACAGAAAAGCCTTTTCTAGCAAAATGAAGTTATTGATAATATTCTTGCATGGGGACCAAGAGTAACTTTATGAAACAGGTCTTTGAATCACTTTAAAAACCATTAAAAACTAGTTACTAGGACTTGTTTTATTTAAAATAACAGATTAGTGACAAATAAAACACCTGAATTCATATATATTGTCTGTTGTTTTTTTGTTAACCAAGGGCAGTGATTTCTTGCATGGACAAAATCTATCCATGCGTGATTATTAAAAGTGAATTGAGCCATATGTTAATTTTGGTGATATATATTTATCTAAAAATTTGTCTACCACCTCGTAAATATAACGGACCTACAAACTAACTAAAAATAACTCCTAATTTAAAAACTCTCGCAAAATGAAAGGTAATGCCACTGAGTTTACCGTCGCAACAATAAAAAAACAAGTCGGCAAATTTTATTCTCACTAAATCGTCCGGACAAGAACTGCATTTAAAATAGGCGCTATTTCAGAGGTAGAACATTATGGCTAATAAAATTACGATTGCCGAACTAGATAAAAGTTTCGTACATATTATGGAAAGAATTTTTTACCATCATGACTATCCTTAATTTTAACTTGACTAAGAGGAAAACAAATAAATAACGATGTAAAAATATTTTTATAGTACCTGCAAATTCTAATTATTAATAGAAAAACCGGGGTGATCTGAATTTTTAAAAAGTCCATAGCTACCTAAAAGTTCTTTTAAACCTGGGACTCAGGGGAGTTCAGGGGCCCAACTAGGATTATAAATAATTTTGTCTAAAGACTGAGACATGGGACCCACACCATAATTGGAATTTGCGAAAAAAAAAAATTTTTTTGGTCAGCCCTTAGAGAAAATCAAAAATTTGAAAAGCAAATTGTCTTTTGACACGTTTTTTGAAAAACATAAGATATTTTCATAAAATTTAATCAAATTCACGACAAAAAACTAACTTTTTGCAAATTCCATAATAAAATTTTTCTTTACCAAAGTGTTAGTTACCAGAGGCCAATAGCATCAGGTATATGTTTGGTGTAGGTCCCGTGTCTAATTTTTTAGATAAAACGAAAATAAAAATCCCAGTTACGCGCCTGCTCGGGTTAACGTAGTGTATGCCGTCATGGCAGATACCTCCCTGTGCAAGCGTTTTTAGGGTAATCCAGTACGTACATTTTAAAGTCCCTGCTCATATGGTATATATATATATATATATATATATATATATATATATATATATATATATATATATATATATATATATATATATATATATATATATATATATATACCATATGAGCAAGTAGTTTTGGTATATCGGCTAGTAATAGAATAACAAAACAAGCACTATTAAATGTCACGCATGTTTACATGCCAGTATTTAGTTAGATTGTCTCTACATTGCTTACGTGTTATGTTATTTAGCTCAACCGGTATATATATATATATATATATATATATATATATATATATATATATATATATATATATATATATATATATATATATATATATATATATATATACTGAATGATATTGGCCATAAGAGAAACACTTTGCTGAAAAAAATAATTTGGAATTTGCGAGAAAAAGTTAATTTTTTGGTTAGCCCTCAGAGAAAATCAAAAATTTGAAAAGCAAATTCTCTATTTGTAATTTTTGTAAACTGGATCAAATTTTATCGACTAATCTCACATTTAGCAAAAATATCTGCCTTTTTTGTAAATAAAGGCATCTTAAAGTCTCGCATAAAAAATTGTAGAGTCAAAAATTTCAACTGGCTAGAGTTTTTGAAAAACATTAGATATTTTCATACAATTTAATTAAATTCACGAAAAAAATAAAAATGAAGGATTTGCTTGTTTTGATTTTCTCTGAGAGAACTAACCAAAAACTAACTTTTTTTGCAAATTTCAAAATAAAATTTTTCTTTACCAAAGTGTTAGTTACCAAAGGCCAATATTATCAGGTATTGTTTGGTATTGGTCCCGTGTCTAATTTTTAGATAAAATAAAAATAAAATTCCCAGTTACGCGCCTGCTCGGGTTAACGGAGTGTATGCCGTCATTGCAGGTATCACCCTGTGCAAGCGTTTTTAGGTAATCCAGTACGTAGTTGACAAAAAATACATTTTAAAAGTCCCTGTATGATGTCTAAAACAATTATAAAGAGAAATAATTGTATCGCATGTATGTCAATATAGTCTGGTTTTATTTTAAGTAATTAAACATTTTAAAATTAATAGACAGTGCATGTTTTAAAATCAGGACCCCCTCCTAACTTTTGAATTATTAGGTACCTATTTTTTCATGAAAATTTAAGTACTAAGGCAACATGAACCAATATTTAGGCAGGAAATGACAGACGTAAATGTCAATGTAAATGTCAAATATACAATTCAAAAGTAAGGAGGTGGTTGGTCGTAACTTTAGACACATTAGTACATTTTATTTTTTTAATTTTGTTTTATTTATCTTATTGAAAAGCGTACGCCCCTGGTACATTATTAAATATATCAAACACAAAAAAGATTTTATTTCATAATACCTACATAAAACATCTGCGTGTAGTGTCGCTAAAAAAATCACGTACAAAGTTAGATGTGTTTTATTTAAATTCGTTGCTCAATTGGGACCCTGGTCAGCATTTTAATGACGTTCATACTGAATTTGCTCCGGTTTTTGGGGTGTTATTGTCCCAGATAAAGTTTACTTATACTATTAACAATTTAAAATTACATTTTTATCTTTTATTTCGGTGATAAAAAGTGGTAATACAGTGTGGGCCAAATTAAACTTGCACACTTTTTTATTAACAATAACTTTGTATTTGTTGCACCTATCGTTTTTACTTTTAAAGGGCTAATAGGAAGATGTATTCTTTCTAGGTTTGACAATTTTGGTCAAACCGATTGAGGCAGGATTGGACTTACAGGACTTTTTAAAAATGCTGTATTTTTTACAATTTATCTACAATTAAGCTTGTACGTTTTTCTTGTAGAAAAACTATGAGAAATGGTTTAGTAAAAGCGAATTTTTCAGCAAGTTCGGGATTCAGGAATCATGATGATTCTTGGTAAATAATGCGCCTCAAAACGTATGCATTTTTCTCGGTTTTAATGGGAAACTTGCAGAGCGAGGTAAAATGCAGCATTCTGGGAAAAGTCTCTTAAGTCCAGTCCTGTCTTAATCTATTAAATTAAAAATGGCAAACCTATTAGCGCCTTAAAAATAAAAATGATTGGCGCAACAGATAAAAAGTTATTATTAGTTAAAGAGTGTGCATTTTTGATTAAATAGATTAAGACAGGACTGGACTTACTGGACTTTTTCAAAATGCTGCATATAACCTCATTGCAAAAGAAATCGGATTTATCAAAAATTTAAGCTAATACGTTTTTTAAATGTACTCTACCTTTGTACTTTTAAAAACATCCAAATGTACTGTAACTATGGTAATCCCAAATTTTTGGTTTTTAAACCTAACAAAAAAGCTATTATAACCAAAAAAAAATGCAGGCTTTATGGAGCGCATCATTGACTAAGAACAATCATAAATCCGGAATCCCGAAATTATTAAAGATTTGTTTTAACTGAACCATTTCCTATAGTTTCTCTACCAGAAAATCATATTACATCAATTTTAAATAAATCCAATTTCGTTTGCAACAAGGTTAAATACAGCATTTTGAAAAAAAATGCGTAAGTAAATACAGTCTTGTCTTAATGTTTTTGACCAAAATTGGCAAACCTAGCGATAACACACCTAACTATTAGCCCTTTAAAAGTAAAAAGATATGTGCAACAAATTCAAAGTTATTAGATAAAAAGTGGACAACTTTGATTTGGTCCAAAGTGTGAAGTGTGACCAACCATATAAACATATCAGTAAATTCTTTTAAATTTGATCTCTGGAAAACAAAGTTATATTTATAAAAAATTTGCTGCATCTAAAATAATAAAAACTATGATAAAAATCGCCCTATGAGATACTGGGTAGTTCAAAAACGCACAATAACTAACTTTGAAAATAAAAGAAACAGTGGAAAAACCATTTTTAAAACTACTTGAGAAAAATGTATAAAAATGTAATAAAAAGTCTTTTAAGTTTTTTCCTATCGCTATGACTACTGAGTAAAAATACTTTTAAATTAGCAAAAATGGTTTGTCCTTCATAAATATTTTATTTTAAATTTTAATAAACATTATTAAGTTTAGAATAAATGTAAAAATTAACATAAAAAAATTAAGATTTTTTAAACCAAAAGATAAATTTTAATTACTTTTTTATGCTATATGTAAATAAGTTGTTACAAAAATATGTATTACAGATTTTTTTATTTTCCAAAATATCATCATTGTAATTTTAAGAGACTTGCGCAATGACCCCGAAAAATATCATAAGTCGTCGGGACATGGAATATTATTTTATGAAAAATCTATTTATCTGCTGTCACCTATTAAGGCATTTCTAATATTTTTTTATTTTACATTACTTGGTTATTACACATACTGTTTTTTTTGGTTTTAAGAAAAATATAAAGACTTTTTTAAATTTTTCCGCGATATTTTTTTAATGGTTGACCTTTGACCGTATGTTTATAAAGCAAACTACCCTTCATTTTAAACAAGAAACCATCCCTTAAAATATTTAGCATTTGTTTAGAAATATTATGTATATTTCTTTTATATTAATCAAATAATTTAAAAAACAGGTCTTTTGTCTCAATTTTTTATTTAAATAATTTTGTTCAGAAGGAAAAAATTACTTAACTGCATATTACTACGCCAGACAAAAAGCATGGATGTTTTTTTATTTATTTAAAAGTAGCTTTTTATTATTTTTTTTGCAATAATGTAGGTATACCAACAGCCCAACAGCGACCGGCTAATCTGCGACCGATAATAAAATCGGCGTATTAGCGACCGAACTTTTTAAAACACTATTTTTCTACCTAGTGGGTCTAGAATACATTAAATTTAAGACGCACTGTTGCCAAAATGTAGGTGGACTATTAGATATATTTTTTAGAATCAGAAAAGGGTATTAGGGGTGAGTACTTAATTAAACCCAAGATTAATACACATTTACGAATGGTTAGTTCTGGTTAGCAATTAATTCCTTAATTAAACCCAAGTATTGTATTTTATATTCACGTAAATGTGTAGGCCTGTATATGCAATAAATAAATAATAATTTAAATGTATCTACAAATTTTTGACTTTTTAAAATATTTCACAAAAAAGAAAACAACTCGATGGGAAGAGTTTATAAACAACTTGGCAACAATGCTTATGCCCCATTGGGGTTCCCTCTTATTCAAATCCATAGGTCGCTTATAGGTCGATTTTAGTGCTTTTAATAATCGGTCGCAGATAAGCCTATTTCACTTAATTACCACCCTGTACCCTATTTTGATGACCCTAAACTCCCTATTGGAACTAAAGTGTTTGTTTCATTAAAATAGTGCAGTATAAAATCTCTAACTTATTGTTAATAATAAAAAAATCTGCTTTAAGGTCAGGCCACACTTAAGAGCAACGAGCCCGCACAGGGGCGCAACTAATTTATACCAGATGCTATTGATGCTAAGAGAAACATTTTGGTAAAGAAAACTTTTATTTTGGAATTTGCGAAAAAAGTTGTTTTTTTGGTAGCCCCCAAGAGAAAATTAAAACTTAAAAGCAAATTCTCTATTTTAATTTTTTTCGTAAATTTAATCAAAATTTATCGATAAATCTCAAATTTCGCAAAAATATCTGCATTTTTGTTGTAAATAGAGGAATTTGAAAGTCTCGCATAAAAAAATTGTAAAGTGAAAAAACTTCAACTGGCTATAGATTTTTGAAAAATATAAATAATTTAATTAAATTTGATATTTGTTGATAAAATTTGATTAAATTAACGAAAAAAATACAAATGGAAAATTTGCCTTTTAAAGTTTTGATTTTCTCTGGGGGCTAACCAAAAAACTAACTTTTTTCGCAAATTCCAAAACAAAAATTTTCTTTACCAAAGTGTTCCTCTTTAGGCCAATAGTATATGTTTGGTGTTGGTCCCGTGTCTCATTTTTAGATTAAACAAAAGTTACAATCCTTGTTACGCACCTGAGCCCGCAGCCGTGTTTCGCTGGTGAATTGTAGGGGATGCGGTGCAAAACTTTTGTATTTAATAAAATTACAGTGATGGTAAGGGAGCCCAAGAGGGGATTTTGGGATTTACTATAGCGCGCGGAAGATTAATATACCGGAGGATACCTTGAATATGAGACCCGTATACAGGACCGATCGCAAAAACAAAAAATATCCATCAGAAATTTTCAATAGTCAGATTACGGTTAATAGGCTAAGTTAATTACATGCTAACCAGTGTATATTCCACTTATCTGACAATTTGAGACTGACGTAAAGAAAGCAAAGGGCTTCAATGTTGTAAAACATGTCATTTTAACATTCTCTAGCGTGACTATTTTTTATTTGTTTTGAAGAAAATTATTTAAGGATAACAATAAATATATAATACTATACAATCCGAACGATTTCCACAAGCCGAAATAATAACAGTATTTTTATCCATATTTAAAAAAATTTATAATATATAATAACATTTTTTTCTTCTTATTATCTAACCTTTGCAAACCAATAGGTGTCTCTATGACGCTCGAGTAAACCCCCATTTACCATCGTGGGCTCCCCTACTATAATAGTCCAAGACTTAACTTATTTTCTCAGAAATAAAATATATCAAATAATGTAGTGCTAGTATATACCATGCGTGAATGCATATTTTCTAGCTTAAGCCGACGGCCAATTTACAGGTATCAGGTGCTAAAGGTACATAAAAATAGTAATTACTTTTCCTAAAATCTTAGTGCTAATTTTTATGTATATTTAAAAAATATTATTAAAAATTCATTATTGATACTCGTTTGATACCAGACTTATTTCGGTGCCCATAATTTATACCAGGCGGTTTAAACTTCCAAAAAAAAAAAAAGATTACTTACAATCTCAGTCTTGATTTTTATATATAATACCTATATTCAATAATTCAATAATAATTTTTGCAAGGAGCCGGGCCAATCAGAGGGGCCGAACACTTCCCCAGACAAACTCAAAGGCTTGCTCTGTATTTGAACGCGATCGTAATTGTAGTGTTTTATAAAATTTGCTATTATTGTTTAAATTAATAATCTAATCGGTCTTCAGCAATTATAAAGAATAAAGTTTACATTTATTAATAACAATAATTACCGTATAATAAAAAATATACGGAGTGTCGCAGGATAGGTATTATAAGATGAGAAATGGACCAAACATTTTTGAATTTTAAAACGACATTTTTGAAAAACTGGTCTCATGATCCAAAACTAATGAATACCAAATTTTACTTTGATTGGTATTTTACAGGGCGAGTTAAAACTAAAAATATAAAAAAGTCTAGTAAACTATTCTTATTTTTCAAAATAAAACTATATTGTAAAGAATTTAATTTTCAGTCAAAGTTTAAAAGTAAAGCATGAAACTAAAAAAATGTTTTTGTCAGTTATTTAAATTACGCATTACAATTTAAATAATGGGCAAAAGGGAGCGAAATTTAAAAGAATGTTTTATCATTTTTTTATTGCTTACTCAGTCAAGTTAATGCGTATGGTAAAAAATTGATAAAAATTTGTTTTTTGTTTCTTAAAATTTTAATCTTGACATAAAATTAAATTCTTTACAACATTGACCTATACAATTTTGTTCCATTTATAAAAATTAAAGTAGGTACTTTTCTTCTGGGCATTTTTCATAGTTTTAGGTATAACTCGCACTGTATAATACCAATACGAGTAAAATTTAGTATTTCTTTTAGTTTTTGACCTTGACCAATTATCCTAAAGGAACGTTTAGACACTTAAAAATGTTTCATTTGTTCTCTTGTAACACCTCTCCTGGGCGGCACTGTATATTTTTAATTATGCAGTATTTATTGGTATTAATAAATGTAAACATTTTTCTTCATTATTTCTGAGGACCGATTGGATAATTAAGTAAATTATTAATTTTAAATTGTATAAAAGTATCTACAATCGTGATCGCGTTCATACACATATTATGTGTGTCTAGGGAAGTATTAGGCCCCTCTGATTAGTCTTGCTCCTTGCAAAAATTATTAATGAATTAGTTTCCCTAGTATTATATAAAAAATCAAGACCCTGATTGTAAGTAAATTTACAATATTTTTTTGGAAGTTTTAAAGCGCCTGGTATAAATTATGGCCGCCGAAATGAGTCTAGGTATCAGACGGGTGTTAATAACACATTTTTTAATAATATTTTTTAAAATATACATAAAAATTAGCCCTAAGACTTTAAGAAAAGTAAGTACTATTTTTACATACCTTTAGCACCTGGTACCTGTAAATTGGGCGTCGACTCAAGCTAAAAAATATGCATACAAGCATGGTTTATACTAGCACTACATTATTTGATATTTTATTTCTAAGAAAATAAGTTAGGTCTGGGGCACTGGAATCTTGTTCCATAATATGAGTATGTTATTTTAGGCTTTAAATTACACCTGTTTGTAAAATAAACCTTCGCAAATAAGGTAATACAGTTTTAAGTATACTACACTAAAAGTTTGGGTAAAAAGAAAACTAGGAGAATTAATTTTGCTAAATATGTTTGACCCAAGAAAAATTAACTTTTTAATAAGGAGCGCTCGATGCCATTTAAGCCTATGTTCGCTAAATTTTGTGGCGTAATCTTTTCCCGTAATTCTTTGTTTACAATCTTACTGGAAGGTTTTTTTCGAGGTTTTGGTGTTATTTTTTTGCTGCCATTGGACTTTTATACATGTTTAGTTTTTACTGTTTATAGTTAAATTGAGTAGTTATTAGTACTGCAGTTACTAGACAATTTTAAAACCTATAAACAGGGGTCACTGACCTTTGGATATTTTTTACAGGGAATTTACGTTTAAATCGTTATTAAGGGTAAGATACCATTTTTTTATGTTTTTTAGTGATTTTATTTTATGGTATGCAAGTATTGGTTTATTTTGTCAGATAAAAAAACATTATGGCAAAAAGGTCACGTCACAAACATAACCTATATTTTCGGACAAATATAAAAAATCGAGCGCTCTTATTAAACAGTTTATCTTCCTTGTGTTTGACCTGGTAAGGACGTGGTCGGGACTACTCACTGACTGCGCATGACCATTTACCTTATAAGGATGCCTAGTCAGGTGTAGTCATGAAACATATTCAGCAAATCGAATTTGTCTATTTTGTATTTCTATTGTACTTGATGACGTTAAAGTTGATAAAAACGAAAGGAAATAATAATTAAAACTAATACGCCGCACTTTATACTACACTTTATTTTACAAAACAAACTGACCATTAGATAGTATCAAACCTACAAATAGAGAGAAATCAATAACCAACTACGGGAAGAATCGGGGGTAGTTGCTCATAATATTCAGGAGGTGGAGCTATTGCTGCCATTTCATTTGGTGGAAGATTCATTAAACCACTTCTAGGAGCTGTAAAATGGAAGTTATGACCGGTCCACAGATTGGTAACTGAAGTAGTCATCGTCACTAAAAGGAAAAACATTGTTATGTCCTCTAAAAATCAAAGATAGAAGAATTTTTATACTAGGTTAGTAAAAAGTACTGCAACTCTTAAGGCGGGAAATACCTGTAAATACTTAAATTTTCATTGATTTTTATTTTTTTATTAAAAGAGTCATATTATACGGGGTGTCGGGAAATATGTGGACAATCTGTGGGATTCATATATAGAACATATAAAAGTAGTATGAGAAGTTCCTATAAACGTTTTTTTTTCCAAAACACCTTTATACTGAGATATGTGCCCTTAAGGTACTCGTCCACTAGAGACGGTCTGGCGGACGGGGCGGACCTCTGGCGTGTTGCCTGCCTTGTAAATACATCAGAGTGCATCCATTACAGGCGCATTGAACAACCGGCAAGAGATTTACGTGTTAAAAAAATGTTCTGTCCGCCCGCCCGTCGCTAGTGGACGCGTACCTTTAAAGGAAGCCGCTATAAATGGGGTTGTCTTGAATAACTTTTACAGTACTCGGTATAACCAAATAATTTTTTAATGTGACAGATACTACTAAGGACTCCTTAAAATGGTGTCCCCTTAACATATTTGAATTTATTAGGGCTCCAAGCGCGGATTTACCCTTATACAAAAGTGGTAATTATTTTTACATCCTGTATATTAGAGAAATAAAAGTAGTGTTCTTGGATAGCTTAACTCCTTAGCTAAAAAAAGGTGCTTCTGTTTAATATCGATAAATTATAGCGTTTTCGAGAAAAACAATTTTTTCCTTAAATAAGGTTGTATTGACTATTTTTGTGTCAGTTGACCATGGGTTCACTCTAAACTTATGCATTCTCTAGCTTTAATTATCTAAGATTATGAAACCCTTTACAATGCTGCAACATTAATTTTTATTGTCGTGAAAATAAAAAAATCTAAAAGGTTTTTTGTGTTAATTGCAACAAAATAACCTAATGTTTTTAGGTGTTTCCACAATACAAAAACTGGATTTGGTCGAAAAGGCTTTAATTTATCGATATTAAACAGAAGTGCTGCAAGCTAAGGAGCTATTAAAAATACTACTTTTATTTCTTTAATATACAGGGTGTAAAAAGAGTTAGCACTATTGTGTAAGGGTAAGTCCGTCCCTGGCCCCTTAATGAATAAAAATGTCCTTAGAGGGTGCCATTTTAAGAAGACCTTGGTAATATCAGTCATATTAAAAAATTAGTTTATTATATCAAGTGTTATAAAAGTTATGAAAAAAACGATTTTTAGTGGCGTCCCTTAAGGGCACATATCTTAGTAAAGCGGGGCCTTTGGAAAAAGTATATAGGAACTTGTCATATTATTTTTATGTGTTCTATGTAAATCCGAGACACACCTTGTTATGTCGTTTATTAAAATATTAGAATTTAGTGAAATTTTATTTTATTTTAATAATTTAAAATGACGGCTATACGCTAAATTCTTTTAGGAAAGTCGGAAGAAACTTAATTGGTGGGCAGTTTTGCATCGGTTCTAGTGATTTGAAATTCAATTTTTTTTTTTGTGTTTATTAATGTCATACTTTGTCGGTGAACCCAAAAAAATTAAAAAGACTTTTGGCTCAATTTTTCCATAGTTTTTGATATAATTTTTTTCTCTCTTGGTTTAGATGGATAGAAAAAGAGAACAACAAGGTATGCCAAAACATCCACCATCTCTTAAACAATCTATACTACAATTTGTCAGTGTCAAAATAAATCTATGTTATATAATTCAACTTATGTTAGTTAAAGTGTTGATCGTTTGAGAGCTATGGAGTGTAAAATAAAAAGAAATGGGAAATTTGACACCCTCTTTTTCGCAAACAATCAACTTTTTCACTAAGGTAAAGTGCCTTAAATCGTTCTATTTTGGCCCAAAGAATTTGTGGACACATTTTGTACAGATCTGCCAAGGGGCCGATATGAAGCTTGAAGGAATGCAATGATTTTTTTGGTTTTTCTTTTGTATGGAATATAAGCTTTATTCTAAAATATTTTAAAAACGATTTCTCATAGCGATATTTGCCAAATATACCTTTTTTTCCAAAAATATAAGATAATAGATTTTTTTTTACTAGAGCCTTAATACACCGAGGAAAGCGACATTTTGAACATAAGCAAAGTAATGCAGGTGGCTTCCTTCACATGATACAACAAAAAAGTGAACAAATTTTAATTTTTTACCCTAAAAACCTTCTTAACCTAAATTTTGTAAAAGATTTGTAATAAAAAATAAATAAATAAATATAATGAAAACTTGACACTCTGTATATCCCGGTCGATCAACTTTTCTACTAAGGTAAACTGGGTTAGAAGGTTTTATTTTGGCTCAAGAACTATATGGTAGCATTTTGTAAAGACCTTTTAGGGACACCCGGTATATTCGAATGGCCTAAAGAGAGACAACTTAACTTGGAATAGGCGTGAAAAAATGATTTTTTGGTTCAGACCCCACCCTCCATTCACAGAAAAGCTAATTTTCAAAAGTAAATTTGTATTTTTTCGAGAATTTGATCAAATTTTATTGCAAAGTCGTTTTTGCAAAAATATATTCTATTTACTAATAATTAAATCTCTAATTTCTGGGGATTTTAGTTTACCATTTAATTTATGCCGGCTTTACACGTATCAAGTAGCTTAAGCAGGTTACTAGAGAAAGTAACTAAAAAATCTACAAAAATTAAAGAGGAAAAAACTCCTAACTGCTTGAAATTTCCTTGCACTTCAAGGTTGCATTTGCCGAACACTGACTGATTTGGAGATGCAGATTTTTTACAGTAGTCAAAGGTTTTTCTTTCAGAGCTAATTGAGATCACTAACCAAACACAGGTTTTGAACCATTTGGTTCTATACAGTATGGTGTAGGCGATAAAAACTCCAAAATTGTCCATCCCGCTCTGTTGACAGTATAAAGAAGTAAGTGAACCTAGGTCCGTAAAACCAATACTAAAGAAAATAAGTATTGCTAACATATTAACAAGCAGTCAAAATTATTCTACAGAAATAAAAAGGAAATAACTCCTTACTGCTTGTAATTTCCTTTGCAATCTCTCGAACACTGACAAGAGTGAAAATTTGCATGTCCAGATCGGAGAGTGTTCGAAAGATGCAACTTTGCAGTGCGAGAACATACCAAGCAGTAAGGGGTTAATAAAATATATAAGGAAACGGAAAAGATTCGCAGAATTGCCAACAAGAACAACATCAAAACAGCTTTTTAAACCCCAGACCACTTTGAGAAGTATTTTGACAAAGACGAGACCGGACAACAACATATCAAATAATAACAACTGTATTTACCAGATTCCCTGTGAATTCGGTGAAGTTTATGTTGAGGAAACAAGAGGATCACTAGACATTGGAATAAGGGAACATAAAAAAACATACGGAACGAGGTGAAACGTCGAGATCGGGGGTGGCCGAACATTCTTGGTCAAAATATCACCACATACAGTGGTCGAAGGCCAAAATTATTCACAAAGAAGAACATTGGAAAAATGGGAAATTTAAAGAGGCTGCTGTAATTTTAAACAACAAGAACGTATTTAGTAAGCCCAGTATCGACATACCAAATATGTGGCAGCCGCTGCTTAACCGTTAAAAATCGGTCAAGCTTTGATGAACAATGGATAGTATATAAGCCGTAGTTTTGTAGCAGTAGTTTTAGTTATCACTTGTGAAAACGGTTGGAGATAGACACCATCCGGAACGTTGTTAGTTACAAATAAAAGACAATGGAAGTCCAAGAAAGTAGTATTATTGAAAACATACCATTGTCTACCACCTTCAAATAAACGAGACAGGAAGGAGTTCTTTCATTTTTGTAGAATAATTTTGACTGCTTGTTCAAAACAATTCTTTTTGTTAAAAAATATGTATTTCTATTTATCTACTTGCCGGGTACTGATTTCACTGATTTACATGCTGCTGAAGCTATACTTGACACGGGTAAAGCCCGCTTTAGTTTTAAAGCACTTCTTACCTGGAACTTGAGGTCCGCTGCAGAAAATGGCACCATTCAAAGCTATTTCTGTAATTTGTGGAATAGATTCTTGAACGGGGAAAGTAAGTTGGTATCTTACAAATTGAGTATTTTTAAAAAGTAAGTCTTGTGCAGGAGTCAGCAATTTTAGTTTCATGTTCTGAAAAAGAACGTGCCTTAATAATGAAGCTATTTTCATTCAATAAATAAATCTAAATTTATGATACCGAGTGTTGCAAAATGTTGTGAAGAAAATTTAAGAGCAGGTTCTACATCAGAAAATATAAAGAAAACTTTATATAAACATGACTCCGCAAATTTTTCATTCTCAAGATACATGGTCTTACACTTACCCATTTCTAAAACCCTTATTTTAGTAAAAATTGTGAGACTGAATATAGACCTTATTTAAATAAGTATTTATTTTTGTTGTTACAAACTGGCTGCTAAAAAAATATAAAATTTAATTTTTAAAAGAGAAAGTTTCTGGTATGCTATTTTATTTTTTTCTGTTAAACTAAACGAAATACGAAAAAAGGAGAGATTTATATTTTTATTTGTTTATTCTCAAGAATGTACACAAGTTTTGCAGCACACACTTACACAGTCAATGGCAAGCCTTTTTTTTGTTAGAAATATCCTTGTAGTGGCTGCTCCAGGCGCTACCACTGAACTTATTAAATGTAGTTAGGTAAGTATATATTACCCGTGTTTATGTAAAATTTTCTTCATATTTTGAATATATATAATAAAATTTGCCTTTAAAAATTCTTAACAGCATTTTGTAACACCCTGTATAAATGTGTCATTGTGCACTGCGAAATAAAGTAATGTTTTTTGGTTTATATTTTTAATTTTAATTTATTAATTAAATAGTTTATAAATTAATAAAATTTAAATAATTAATTAACATTTTACTTATAAATGTTTACATAGGCAGTTGGGTATACAGAGTGTTTCCCAATTGCGATAAAAAATTAAGAGCGTATTTCTAAGCTATTTTTATGAAGACAAGGTCATAAAAACATAGGTTATAAAAAAGTTTTTTGTAAGATACAAGATGTTAAACTTTAAAAAGGAAATCGGGTTTTTAATAATATCCTAAAGATGCCTTATCCGATTTTAATAAAATTTAGTATGGTATGGTGGTATTTGTTGAAATAGGAAGTTAATTTAGCTCTAAACTAATTTTATTTAGTGGGACCAGTGGCGGCGTGGGACGCATCTTAGCTAATATTATTGACAAAAAAATGTACGTCACCAACTTCTTTTCAACTTTTATATTATTTTTGGATGAAATACCTAAAAATACAACTTTTTATTTTATCATATTTTTACGTAGCTGCCTTCATTTTCAAAAAAAAAAAAGAAAATTCCGTTAAACTGTATAATCCTGGACCATACAAGAATCATGGGGCATTTTTTTCTTTTAAAAAATAAGTGTTATTACTTCTTATTAGCAATTATGTCACAACAACAACAAATAATTAATTAAATAACGTTTATATTTAGTCTAACAAATTTTACCAAAAAAGTGTTTTAGAAGTTTTTAGGTTTTCTGAAAAGTTTAACACTCTTTATCTAGAGAACCAATATTTATATAAACTTCATTGCAGAAAAATGGCTTAGGAATACACCTTTAAATTGTTTTACTGCAATTAGGAAACACCCTGTATATTCTGGAAAAGAAGAGGTTCTTTTGTACTTTGAACAATGCCTGGTTGATATCTGTGGAAAGTGGAAATCTCGGAACCAATAATTGGTGGATTTTAATATGTTTAATTAAAATAGAACACTTTTATGTTATACATTATTTTCCAAGTCTATGGTATCTTTAATTCACGGTGTCCCACCGGAAACTGCTGCGATTGATTTCTTAAAAAGTAAATTTTGAAAATTTGGTAGCATTATAAAGTCAGTCATATAACTTAATTATTTTGACCGTCATACCACTTCCGGTTATACGGGAAGTTAATGTCAACTTCCTTATTTGAAATTTAAAATAAATCAAAACGGTGATACTTAATGATAGAACATTATAAATAAGTTATGTTTAGAATTTTACGCAGAATCTAAAAAATGAATAATATATAGGTTGTCCCTTTTGAAATTAGGAAGTTGATATTAACTTCCGGTATAATCGGAGTCGTAGAGCCAAATTTTAAAATTTTTCAAAAGCGTACATTTTGAGAAATCGATCGCAGCAGTTCGCGGTGGGACACTCAATTTTGGGTAAATAACATAAGGTTTTTGCTATTTTAAGCCAAGTACCAGTTAAACCCTTAGAACCAAATTCACTAAGATATTATGAAAACGTTTTTAATTTCATTTTAGAATACTTACAGTATTTCGTCCATAATATCCTGCCATTGATGCATTTACAGAGAGGTCCAAAGAAGTGCTATAGTCGTACGGCAGAGTAAGCAGTCCTTCAACTTGTCCATATGGATTTGCAACGTACCTATCACAAGAATTAAATTTGTTGGTTTTATTTTTCTTCTTCTTTTTAAATTTTTGAGTGAATCACCATAATTAATATTTCTTAAGCATCCTTCAATATTATTAAAGCAGTATTACTGACGCAATATATTTTGACGTAATAAATTGTTAATTGTTTCAATATAATTTTTACACCTTCAATATATTGATTATTATCCAATATTGACACAATAATATTGACCTTGTAAGGATGGTTTTAACCTTTATTTTAAGCTTATTGATTACTAGACACCGGATAATATGCATATGCATATTTAAGCTATTTTCATGGGTAATAGCATATTTTCAGTAAAAGATGGTTATGATGCATATTATCAATACGTTTTAAGCGCAGGGGTGGACCAGGAAAGGATTATCTCCCGCAACAAAAGAAAACATAGTCATCAAGAAAAGCATGAGTAACCGATGGTTTTGTACTTAAAATCCACAGAGTTTAGTCGGCTGTGTTTTATTAAATATTTGTTAAAATCATTTTGTGATTTGACGGATTTAAATTAAAAATTTGGATCTTATAGTAGTTGTTTAATAGTTATTTTGAATATTTTAATGTTAAAAAATGTCTGATTGTACTTTTGTCATAAAAAGAAATGTGTGTTTTATATAGAAAAAATATTCTTAAATTAAATATCTCCATTTACTTACGTGTATGTATCCGGGAAAAAAATATTCCTCTTTAATTTTAGAAAAAGTTAAATTTTAGTACCTGTCAACAGAGATAAAATATAAAACTTTTTTCCCGTCGCAGAAAAAAAATGTTTTATAAGTTCAATAACTACCTAATGACGCGATGAAACTACCGGAAGTACTAACACATTTTACTAACTTTATCCTACTCCATTATGAAGGATATGAGTTTTCCGAAACCCTGTATTTTATTGTAAAAATATTACCTGAAGTATTGGGGACAAGGAACTGGTGGTTGACCAAACACAGGCACTGCAAAAACAGCAAAAGCTGCCAATAGTAGACAAAATTGTTTGGTCATTTTTTTTTGTGTGCGAACTTGACTAACCAAATAATAACTATAACACCTATTTATATTGGATTAAATATTAAAATCGAAAAAATAATTTTCATTTTTTATTGATCCATTTTAATTGGGTATTGAAATTTGTATTGTTTCATTTCTAGTTAATTAATATTTAAAGTCTTTAAATTAAAATAAGTGTAATAAAATTTTACATTTATTTTATCTGTTAAAATACATTATAAAGTGTGCGTTTATTAATTTTCAATTTTTTTAATGTAACAAAACTAATTATTTCGTGTAAAATATCACTATTCTTAAATGATCCGAAACCAATTATAATAAAAAAAATGTGTTACATTTATACAGGGTGTCTCAAAATATGTAGACAATCCCCAGATTCATATAAAGGGTGGTCCAACTAAAACGGACGAAGGTAATTGTAAATAAAACATTATACATATTCTGATAAAAGGATCTATGACAATTATGTGCGAAACAAAATATCAGCCAAATCTCGCAAGGTCTTCGCTGGTATACCTTTAATCACTCTCTTCGTTTTGATTTTGAATTGTTTTTAGCTTATTGACGTACTATTTTTCTTTTAAATATTGCCAAAACCTCAAGGTTTCAAAACACATAATCATGGTGGCAAATTAACATCGCCACGACATGAAATTACGCGGCTATTGAATTTCTCGAGTAAAAGAGTCATTGTTTCGTTGGCTGCGTGGCAAGTGGTACCATCCTGTTAAAAACCACATATCATCCAGGACAATATTCTCAATTTCAACCACCAGTATTAAGGTAACTGCCTCATTTTCCAAGATGTAAAGTCCGCGCGTTTAGTAAAAAGGCCACCGACGTCATCATTATCTACGCGAAATCTTCTGTAACTCTCTTTCAATCGCGGTTTCGAGGGCTTCGTATCGTTATCTAGAAAGTAGGCATTTTAAAGATTTGATTTAAAAAATAAATAAAATTTTAATTACGGGATGAGGGAATAAGATGAGATTTTGCGCAGAAAATGATGACGTCGGTGGCCTCTTTACCAAATGCGCGGGCCCTACTGCCCGATGACGTCGGCAGCCCATAAACCGCACCAAACAGTCGCTTTTTGTGGATGCATTGGCTTTTCAACAATCACCCTTGGACTATAATTTTACCAAATGCGCCAATTCTGCTTGTTAACGAATTCTCGAAAAATGAGATAATTCGGCGTCATTGAATCTCAATTATGTCTCAGAGTCATTGAAAATATGGATCGTCGGATAAAGGTATGCCACCAAAACTGTGCCGAGCATTTGGCCAATATTTTGTTTTACATATAATTGTCATATTATATCCTTCTATCATAATAAAAAATAATATTATAATTCTCTGAAAACGTTTTGTTTTATTCACAATTAACATCGTGCGTTTTGGTTGAACCACCCTTTAAAACACATGAAATAATATTACAAGTTTGTCTAATTAAACATTTAATTTTGATATGTTTTACTCTGCCCGTAGAGATACGTTAATAGTTACAAATTAAAGTTACAATGGCTAAACTTTTAAAACATTTGGAGAAAACAAAAAACAATAATATACATTTTTTGACCTTGTAATATCGTTGACGCGGTCAGAATAAACAAAGGTTATCTTGCTTTAGATCGTCCCTTTCCACGCATTGACAAAAATTGTCTATGGTAATTTCAAACTGGCACGCCGTGTATAAATTAAGCACGCACGAATTGATAAATAATGATAGGCGATTTCTTAAAAATTTGACAGTTAGCTGCTAGTTTTTTAAAATTTATGAAAATATGGCTATATGTATAGCCGGTAAGGCCCAAACCAGATAAAAAAATAAAGCCTTATAGTATTAAATATTACAACATTAAATATCGACCTTAAGTGTAGACGTCTTGTTTGGGGTTTGTGGTATTTTCTTAAAGCTCTTTGAAAGATATTTTTAATGATGATATAATATATAGGGTGCTCCATTATAAAATACATGTTTTTTGTACTACGATATTTTAAAGAGTTTGAAGAAAATACCACATTTAGTACATAAGTTTTGGAAATATGGCCATCCAAATCAGGTATTTAGGTAATTTTTAAAGTACTACCTTTTAGTAGTAGGTGAAGGTATTGACTTAATACATTGGGATTATAAAGTACTCGTTAGGAGCTTAAAAATGTTTCACAAAACCCCCATTTTTATTTATTCTTTCTTCCAAGATGGCGCCCAGCAGCCATCTTGAAATTTTTATTGCCAAGTATTTTTATGCATTAATCTCATATCCTAAAATTGATTTTTTTTAACTGATCCGTTCAAATAATAAAGGGAGGGACCTTAAAGAAAAAATGCAGCTGCTTGCGGTTGTTAGTACCAAAGAAATTTTCATATCCGTTTCGGCTGCCTTCAACACATTACGTAACGTTTTAAAATAAATTAAAGTATTTTCTTACTTCTTATTTACCATTATTAATATCATAAGTACTAGTAGACTGGGCAAAACGAAATCCACTATTTTTTAAATATACTTAAAATATTGTTTAAGGTAACAAGCCAAAATATCTTAAAGGTTTAAGACCTTAATAAATATTAAGATCTTTACAGTTTTTTTCTGCAAAAAGCTCTCTTCGTAAAGTGTCGTCAAATAAGCCGTGTCTATGTAATTGGGCTTTGAACATTAAACTTAATTTTGTTTAGTGAGTTTGATTTTTTTTACTACTACAAAAATTTAAATATATCCAATACATATTTTTAAATACTATGCGCTACAAAAAGATCTTTTAACATTTTTAAATAAATTCACTCCTTTAAAAGTTATTCGACTTTAAAATTACTTTTTGATTTAAAAAGTAAAGTGGGGCCCTTAAACATTTGAAGAGCAAAAAAAAATAAAAAAAAACGGTCCTCATTACTTCTTAAGTTTCTTTCACTTTCTTTATCTATCTTCATTCATACTAAGACCTAAAAAATTGAAGAGCAAAAAAAGTCCTTCCCTTTATTTTCCATCGCATTTGTTTTTAGTATTTCCGTACCAAGGGCCCTTTTTCAACTCCAAGGGACCCCCTCAGCTTGGGGGCCCCGAGGCACTGCCCCTTCTAGCCCCATAGTAGCTACGCCACTGTGTTGGGACAATATTGCTCTTAACCTTAGCTACAATGTAATAAGCCCGTAGATTTTCTTTAAACATAAAGGTTAAAAAAGTACCTTTATTAAATTTAACATGATACAAATGTTTAAGTAAAAACAAAAAGTGTAAATAAACATGGCTTCGCAATATCTTATTTCACACTTAAAAAAATATATTTTTTCGTAGAATGTAATAAAAACACAAATTTTACTTTGTTATTTTGTCACATATTTTATATTGCTTTTTGCGTTACTGCAGTTTCGACATACTATGTCATTTTCAAACGACTTTTTAAAAGTGAATGAATTACAAAAAGTGCATAAATTTATACCTTATACCCTAAATTTAACATCTGGTTTATCCTTTACAATTGTTAGGTCCTATTTCTATTGTTACAAGTATACTGCTATAATAAACTTTTACAGTTAGTCGAAAATATTAAATAAGTGGGAATTTTTTATGTCTGTTTGCAGATTAAGAAGGTTTACATTACTATTTTTATTGTGTTTATAAATTTCTATGTTCTCTAATATATCTAATTTTTTACTTTTTTGTTCTAAGTGTAAAATTTGTATACTATCTATATTAGGGAAAGGATGACCAGAGTCTAGAAAATGGTTTGCAAAATTTGAATTTCTTTTGCCTAATCTAAATGATGCGTAGTGTTCTTTAAATCTTTTTTCGAAGCTTCGGCCTGTTTGTCCTATGTAGCAGCTATTGCACTCTGAACATTCTAGCTTATAAACTCCAGATTTTTTATGTTTATTAGTCTTGTCTTTTACGTTAAAAAGGTGGTTGGATAATTTATGTGATGGTTTAAATGCTATTTTCATATTATTTTTACTTAAAATATTTGCTATTTTGTCAGATATAGGTCCAAAATATGTAAGGGTTGTGTATTTTTTGTCCGAGTTGGATGATTTTATTTTTGGGTATATTTTACTTATTGTATTTAATTTCTGTTTTTTGTTAATTAGGTTATTAATGTGTTTAATTTTGTAGCCGTTATTTATGGCAATCGATCTGATGGTATTTAGTTCTTTGTTTAATTTGTCTTGTTCAAGTGGGATGGCAAAGGCTCGGTGAACCATAGATCTATATGCTGAAAATTTGTGGCTATTTGGGTGATTAGAGTTACTAGGAATGGTTGTATCAGAAAATGTGGGTTTTCTATAAATAACAATATATTTTTTTGTAAATATCTTAAATATCCCTTACCCAATTTTGTTGTAATTTGTAAATGTTATTATTACGTATATAATTAGGCTTTATCTTGATTAATTTTACAAATTTTACAAATCTACATATATTTACGAAACAAGGATTTTATTAAAAATAAATGGTTTGCAAGAAGTAAAAAAATTACAATTTGAAATTTATTCAGTGACGTGTCAAGTGGCACCTGGACGAGTATGTTTAACCGAAAAAATGTACTTCACTGACCTTTTTGCAATTTTTATATTTTCTTTAAATAAAGCTCTTTGCCTTCTAATTCTTTTTGATTCATGCATTTTTTTAATGGCAGTACAGTGGATCGATCGGTGGTAATCCGACAAACGTTTTGCAAGGCGATGTCCGGCCATCGAATTTGTCGGGATATACAGTACTGCCTAATACACTCTATAGTTCGAACATTTTTGTGTAAGAATACCTTGCTATCCGACAATCAAAACTAAAAACAATATGTCTTGAACAGAAAAGTCGTTTCCTCGTGCAAGTTACAACCCGTTTAATCGTACATTAGTAAAGATTTGCCGAAAATTTTAGATATAATTAACAGTACTAGACCTGTCGGATTACAGGGGGCGCCGGATTAGACGGGGTTCGGATTACCGCGGGTGCATTGAAATAACAAATACTAATAAATACTAAAACCAAAAAATGAATAACGTTTTATTTATATCTTGACTAACAAATTTTAGTAAAATAATCATTTTTAAGATTTTAAAGTTAATTTTTAAAGTGTTAAAGTGCAGCACTCATTGAGTACGTTTCTGAATCCGATTCAACTGATCGGACATAACTTAGGAACGTGTTCTAAATAGTCGATTTCAAAGGTTTGTTCGAAATTGACCAATCGAAACACGTTCCTAAGTTTTAATTGAACGGTTAAAGCGGTTTCAGTATAACCATGTACATTTACTCTATATCGTCAGCTTTTTTAAAATAATAATTGTCTGTTAAATTTAATACCCAAACCTAAACTGAATTATCCCCTGAATATATTTTTAAAATATGATATTGTTAAAAAAATAAGTCTTTATCTTAATTAGATTTAATGACATCCAGAAAAATAAGCTTTAAATATTTGGTTTTACGGGGTTTTGGCCCCCTAACGAATTATTTCTTAGGTCATAATAATATATTTTTATGTGTAGTAAAAAACAAAAAAGAAATTCGAGTCACCCTATTTTACCAGTATATTAATATTTATTATTTATTTAAAATAAAAATAAATGATATCAGAGATTATTTTATTTATATTCATATTTTATATACAGTATGTCTACTTAAGTTCGCACCAAATGAAAAACATTTTTATTGTTAATTTTGCGAAAAAAGTTATTCTAGAAAAAAGTTTTGAATGGTCTAAACCCTTATATGCAATCATTAGACAATTTTTTTCAGTGCTTTACGAGGCATTTTAAAAAAATATAAATTTTGCTCAGAAGGAAACTATCCTTATTTTCGACAATATCAAAAATTATTATAAGGAAAAAAAAGGTAAAATTATAAATAGGTTTTAAATATGCAAGATTGTTTATTTGGGGAAATAAATTTCTTTTTTTTCGATAACATACTGGTGAAAATTATTATTTAGTTTTTTTATTATTATATAGTTTATTTATAACCGCCTAGTACTATACCCGAAACATGTGTTTGAGCCTTATGGTTTCATGACTGTAACCCTTACCAATTTTGGCACAATGTTTTAAAGTTGCATTTAACACATGCGTTTGCCCAGTCCGACAGTCGAAACATTTGACATTGACAGGCTGGGCGATAGCGCCGCTTCCATATACGGCGGTATGAATATTTGTGGTAGACTCATCAAAGGAAACCCCCTCGAAAATAGTTTTTAAAGGGTTCTTATCATGAATTCCATTTTATTACTGGCCCAGGCACTATAAGAGGTGTATTCCACTTAATTACCAGTAGTTGTTAATCACTGAAAAGATAAGCGGTTTATATTTATTTTTCCTATCTTTTATACTCATGTACGTCGCTAGGTTTTTCAAATTTAGTTCATCTAAAAACTGAGACATGGCACCCAGACCAAATTTATATCAGATGCTATTGATGCTAAAGCCGTATTTCCACGGGCTACTTTTTGAGGTTGATATGGGCCTCAAAAAGTGGTTGTCTACTGTCGCCAGCTTGTAGTTCCGTTTTCCAACAATGCTAAAATTTTTGTGATCGGATTGGCTATTATGGAAACACTTTTTGTGGTCCATATCAACTTCAAAAAGTGCCCGTGGAAACACGGCCTAAGAGGAACTTTTTGGTAAAAAGAATTATTTTTAAAATTTGCAAAAAAAAAAAAGATTTTTGGTTGGCCCCCTTATAAAAAAGTTTCAAAAGCGAATCCTCTATTTGTATTTTCACTAAAGTGTTTTATACTGGCAAAATGTCATAGCAACCTTTTTTTCTCTCCTACCTGCTCCTAAATCAAAATGCAAGATTTGGAAGCCAGTGTGAGTCAGAGATTAAAAAGCAGTGTGTAAAAATAATCCGTCTAATACACAAAAATCAAAAACATCCATTGGAAAGCAGTTTTCTCAGTTTTTGAAGAAGCAAATTATAAGCTCCAGAAATCTAATCCGTAATAGAGTTCCATGTCTTAATCGCTGCAGGTTAACCAAACTCAAAACCAGGCTTTGATTGGAAAGAATGGACAAACCATTGTTAATTATTAGAACTGTACATTTAATATAAATTGTAATAAAATATAATCCTACCTTGTTAATATAATACCATGTTATAATTCATGGGTTTTAATTAAAGTTTGAAGTTTGGCTTGTTTTTCTCGTGAAATAGTCTTGTCGAATATCATTCGAGAAATAAATTTTTGGGCAAAATATTACTCTTGTTTTATTAAAGTTTGTTGCTTTTTGGTAATTTCGTTAATGAAATTTATTTAATACCACTCGCCTTCGTCTCGTGTTATTATTAAAAATTTCATTCACGAAATTGCCAAGGCAAGAACCTTTCATACAATCGAAATATTTTGCCGGCAAAATTTTCTCTCTTATGATATTATAAACGACAAACCCTAAATTTCGCAAAAATATCCGACTTTTTCTAATAATTAGAGGCATCTGAAAATCTTGCGTAAAAAATTGTAGAGTGAAAATAATTTAAGTGGTTATTTAAAAACACAGATAATTTTTCGAAATTTGTCAATAAAATTCTATCAAATTTACGAAAAAAATAGAGGATTTGCTTCAAAAACTTAGATTTTTCTAGGGGGGCAAACAAAAAATCAACTTTTTGCGCAAATTCCAAAATAAAAAATGTTCTTACCAAAGTATTCCTCTTAGCATTAATAGCATTTGGTAAAAATTTGGTGTGGGTCTCATATCTCAGTTTTTAGATAAATTAATTTGAAAATCCTGGCGACGCCCATGTTTATACTATACAGTGTAGTTCATTAAGTGTTTAACAAATACAAAACTTTTTATTTAATATTTTTGTTTCATAACTGAAACTGTATTAGTAGTTTAGTTTTAGTAGTTTTATTAAAAGTCTAATGATATAGAGGGTAAGTCAGTAAACTAAAAACTGCCTGGGAGTAAGGTATTCTCATTTTTTGAAAATATTATACAATGTTAAATAGAGAGGTTATTAAGAATCAAAAGTTATGCCTAAATACCAAATTATGGCCTTCTATTTGGGTTTTCAAAATTTTTAGAAAAACTTTGAATTAACCCTCCATTTTAATTTTTTTATTATTTTGATTTCATATTTTTTAAATCAAATGTAACCAGCTTTCTTTTATCCAAATTTAATAAAATTTAAGTGAATTTGTAAACTTTAAATGGATTTAAATTTTTTATTTAACAGCTTACATACTTTCAGTTTGCTGCAAGGATATTTAGTAAAACCCAAAATTTTCACAAATATGCATTTTAATAAGCAGGGCCACCGAAAGTCCTCTTAGGCCCCGGTACAAACAAAAGGTACGGGACCCTAACTCAAAAAAGTTCCTTACTGACCAAAACATATTTTGTTATTTCCACTTTTTTGATTTGCTACTCATTAAAAAAACAAGTAGCAAAAGGTACTATCCTATTTTTTTCACATTAACTTGTTTGTCCCTAGGGCCCCCTTTGATTCCGGGCCCCGGTAGTTTGTAGTGCCTTCAACGCCCTCTCGTCGGGCCTGTGCACACAAAAATAACTTATTTACCGTCAAAAAATTAAATTTCACACTCTTATAGAAGTATAGAACTGATAAATCAAAGTTTAAAAATAAATAAATGGAAATTTGAATAGAAAGTCATGACTTGCTATTTAGACATACCTTTTGATTTCTTTTTTTATCATTTTGTACAAATTTTTTAACAAAGGAGTTTAAATTTTTTGATCTACCCTGTACAGTGTGGTCCATTAATTTGTCAAAAAGTTTCCAGATGTGTTGGCTTACCCTGTAAATATTTAGGTTTTTAAGAAAACCGACCACAGCCAATACAGTTGGGATCATGCACCAAATTTTTCGAAAAATAAATTTTTAACTTCATGGTCCACACTGTATACCATAGAACTTTTAAAGGATAAAGCACACTAGGCGTTTAGCGTTCGGTCACGATCAAAAATTTTGTATGCTATTCACACACAACGATCAACATATGGTCAATTCAGTTTGGGTACAACTACAGTATAGTTAAAAATAAAACTATTTATCTATACTAAATATCATTTTCATAAATGTCATACTGTTGAAGTTATCACTTTTTAAATAGATTCGTACACCCGGTATAAACACAGAGGTTCGATCACGGTTTGTTCAAAATTTCAGAAAGAAAAATGATCGGTCCAAGACCTAAGCGTACCAAGAGCGAAGCGCCTAATATGAACAGTTCTAAGATATTTGACCGGTCGGTGAGCGTACTGAGACCTGAGCGCCTAGTGTGCTTTGACCTTAATTCAGTTTAGAATTACAAACTAAAGGTCAAAGCACACTAGGCGCTCAGGTCTCAACGCTCACCGACCGTCAAATATTTTAGAACTGCTCATATTAGGCGCTTCGGTCTTGGTACGCTCTCGGTACGCTTAGGTCTTGGACCAGTCATTTTCTTGCTGATATTTTGAAGGAACCGTGATCAAACCTCTGGCTTTATACCGGGTGTACGAATCTACCTGAAAAGGCATAGCTTTTACAGTATGAGAAGTATAAAAATGAGATTTAATAGATATAGATAAATGGTTTAGAGTTTATTTTTGACTATACTATAGTTGAACCCAAACTGAATTAACCATAGGTTGATCGTTGTGTGTGAATAGCATACACAATTTCTGATCGTAAACGAACGCTGAGCGATCCGTGACCTGAGCGCCTGCTGTGTATAGCATAAAAACAATTTGACCGGTCGGTGAGCGTACCGAGACCTGAGCGCCTAGTGTGCTTTGACCTTAACTTTTATAAAAAAATGGGAGTTTTTGACAAATTGTAAATAAAGAAGTTACTTATTTGTGAAACATGCGTTAAAAAACAGGGTATAGTAACTTAACCTAATAAATAAAGTGTCCGGTAATTCTTTCTTCTTAAAATACAGGGTGTTAAATTATAAAAAAAGCAAATTTTTTTTTAGTAAAAATTCTTTTAAAATTTTTGATTTATATTTCTTTGGCTACAATTATTTCACAAAAAAACCATAATACCTTTTGTTTAGTTAAGAAAAATACAAAACTTTTTTATAGGAATTTTACCAAAAAATATTTATGCATATGCTATTATAGTAATTCGGTCCATTTTCAATGCTTTTTATATCTATAATATTTGATTTATATTTATTAACTATTAACCCTATTTACAAAGTAAATAAATAATAACATCGTTTTCTTTTATTGCAGATATTTAACTTACAAAGTATTTTCACAAAATGGCAGCTCTAGAATCACCCACAAGAGATAAAGGGCGACCTCCTGACACTCCCATGTTCAACAGAAAATACTCTGTAGCAAAAAACTATGGTAGATATTCTTATGTTACTAAATCAGTTCCTACAAATCCTTTTTAAATGAACAGGAAGATGAAACGTTTATCGGGTAAGTTTTTCTGCATTGATTTCTTTAGGTGCGTTTTATTGCTGCCATTCCGGAATCGGAATGGTACAAAAATAGCGTTTTCTTACAAATTCCACCGGTTTCTGCGGCCACCATCAGTCCTACCGACTATTTTGACCATAGAGCTGGTGGAATGTTGGTTTGGAGTGGGGGAAAAACAGCTGTTTGTACATCAATGATTTTAAAGTTCCTCCTTCTTCTAAAAGAATATTCACAACACCCAAAATATTTATAATTTAAATTAATTTATATAATGGCATTTATTTTTTCCTTTTGGGGCCGTCCGTGGTGGCTGCAAACTTTGATTTTTTACCTTAAGGTTATGTTGACGCCTTTTTACAATTGACATTTATTTCTTTCCTTCAAACCGTTTTGTTGCTAGCAGTTTCTAGATGCGTTTTATTGCTGCCATTCCGGAGTCGGAATGGTACCAAACTATCATTTTCTTGCAAATTCCACCGGTTTCTGCGGCCACCAGTCCTACCGACTATTTTGACCGTAGAGCTGGTGGAATGTTGGTTTGGAGTGGGGGAAGAAACAGCTGTTTATACATCAATGATTTTAAAGTTCCAGCTTCTTCTAAAAGAATATTCACAACACCCACAATATTTATAATTTAAATTAATTTATATAGCGGCATTTATCTTTTCCTTTTGGGCCGTCCGTGGTTGCTGCAAACTTGATGATTTTTTACTTTAAGGTTATGTTGACGCCTTTTTACAATTTTTTCCTTCAAACCGTTTTGTTGCTAGCAGTTTCTTTCTTAACCCAGACGACTGCAACAAAACGCGCCTTTTATACACGTTTAGCCAAATTAAAAGGTAACTAAGCCAGTAAAGCGACAAGAAAGCGGGACCGGTGCCTCATCTTGTTTACATGCCGGCATTCTGTGTATAGTATCTACCTGATAGTGTTCTACACGTGTTAGAACGCCTCCTTTTCACTCATTGCCTGTATACCTGCCTATTTAGCTGAAGACGTATAGTACGAGATCCGAATAAGAAGTGACCTTCACCCATTTGCTTACCGGATGAAAACTACTTTTTGCCAAATATGATATGTAAACTTATTGCGAATGACTTGTTAATGTTTTTGCCTTTATGTGGCATTTCAAGTTTAACCGGAAGTGCTCTCAACTTTGCTATTTCAAATGGAACACCCTGTAAATTTTTCTAGAATTTTTTTCAGGCAATTCTCAGCAAGTGGATGTGTCATACGCTATACCTATTTTTATTAGTTTTTGAGGAAATGTCCCTCAAAAAGTCAGATTAAGCACCATTTTATAGCTTTTTTAAAGTGCAAATAAAGCTGGATTTATAAATTGACGTTTCCGTCATCAATCGCCGTTTGACGTTTCGGTTTCTGACATGGTATATGGAAACGACGAACAGAAAATATAAAATGATCAATGTTAAGTTGTTGTTTTATCTTCTAAATGCAAACGTCAAAAAGCAAACGGACACAGAAACGTCAATCTATAAATCCAGCTTAATGGTGGCAAAAGGCTAATGTCATTTTTTAGACCTATTTAATAAACGTTATTTCCTATCACCGTAAAATAAAATTTGCCATAAAAATCAACTTTAAAAAGTAAAAATATGTAATAACACTGATCAACGCAACTTATACATACCTATTAAATTTTAGTTAGCTTGCTTTTGTAGAAATTAAAGCAATTTTTGCCATAATCAATGATTTTTATACAGGGTGTAATTTAATTGATAACTAAAAATATATAAGTATATAATTCCTTGGCTCTTTTAAGAAAACAAAAAAGTTCCTTTAAGTAAACCTCCTAACTTTAAAGCTACAGATTGCTAAAATTGTTTTTTATTATAACTTCAAAGGTGTTTCAGATATTTTTATGAAATTTGACATAAATCTACCAAGCACCAATAGGCATATTTTAATGTTTTTTTTTTAATTGTTTCTACCAGTGGCAAAAAAACGGGATGTATACGGGATAATTTTCAAAAAATTGTGTATATTTTTTTAATATATATTTTTTAAATCTCTATGTTTTTTTTAAAGAAGTTTGACTTATTGACCTTTTTTCTCCAATGCACCACTTTCGCGTAAAAAATAAAAACCTTTTTAGGCATTTGTGGTATGTATAATGAAATGGTTTTGAACTAGTATGCTGGTGCTCTATTTTTAGTTTTTTTACGCGAAAACTTTCTAAATGAAAGTGTCACATAAAGGCTAAATCTGTATTCTATCCAACCATACATCCAGAGTGGGGTCGTATTCAGTATTCTGAATAGTATTTAGAATACATTTTGCCGGCATTCGAATAGTATTCGAATACATTTGTGTGTTTGGTATTCGGTATTTAACAGAATACTTTTTTGATTATTATTCGATATTCTGTATTCAAATACTTTTGAAAGTAATCGACGAATACTTTTTGAGTATTCGAATACCGGCGCTCCGAGTATTCGAATACCGAAATGTGGAAGCAGTATTCGCATACCAAAATTGTCATGATTGGAATACCAATAGCGAACAAAAATACGGAAAAATGAGGTGAGGACCTTTTTTCTGCTCTTCAAAAGTTGTAGGAGTGGTAGAAGAATTAGGCGCGTTTAGAATTTTGAACCACGAAAAAAGAAGAGGAACTTTTTTTTGCTCTTCAAATTTTTTAATCATCGGTTTGTTTTTCTAGAATTCAAATATTTTCTTTTTAGTATTTGACTATCAATTTCGAGTATTTATGAATACCAAGTATTCAAATATTCGGTATTTCTTTTCCCGGTATAAATAAGTGTAATAACTTTTTAAAACTAAAGAAAAATATTTGTACTGACATAAAGAATTAAAAAAATTGAAATTGGCGTTATACTGGGCTATCTACAAATTTTAGAATTTATTTTTAAAATTATTCAAAGCTCTGACCAAAACTTTTTAGGCTTTTTAACTTAAAATAGTATTTCTGGTATAAAATAATTTTTATCCGTAAAAAGCTGATTTCCACTGACTCATAAGGGGTCACCCATCAGCTGATTTTCAGGGGTTTTTCAAGGACACCGGTGAAATCATATCTAAAAATATTTAAATATAGGGAATTTTGTCAAAAAGTCGTCACCAATAGGGGAAAATTAGAACCAGTCTTAAGTCAGCGGGTAAAAACGTACGAGTTTTAACCCCTTACCCATGACTCGCAGGTGTGAATCGTCAAAAGTCAAAGACTGATGGATAAAGGTCGCTTCTTATTCGGATTTAAGACTAATACTTTCCAAAAAAATTTATAAAAATGAGGTTTTTGCAATTTCATGTCTTCCAGTTAAATATGCATCCCAATTAGAATTTTTTTGGTAATTTTCTAGAAAGTTGCGACATCTCCGATTTTAATAAAATTTGGTAAACGGGGTCTTTTTGGGCGCTGATCACGAATCTAATAGTTATTTATTAGATAAGTGAGTTATATTACATATAAGTCACGCAAGAAAAGTTTAACTCTCGAGCCCGAAGGGCGAGAGAGGTAATTTTCTTAAGTGACTTATATGTAATAACTCACGTGTCTAATACAAAATTTCATCCAACACTTTCGTATAAATCGTTTTTAATATCGAAAATAATTTGAAAACGTCATCCATTATTTGTTACTTGTCATTGTCAACACCAGCAACAAAATTTTGTATTGTCTATAATTCACTAGTGAGCTAAAGGGTACTTTAGCTCACTAGTGACTTATAGTACACTTTATATCCTCAAAATCTGATCAATTATGTAGATATTATATGTAAGTGTTCGATAAAAGACTTTTTTGGCGAAAAGGTTTCCTAATCAAGATATCCATCATCAAACTTAAAATTTAAACTAATCCTATTTTTGCTAAATGTCACCTCCTTTTTGCACCCAATTTTTGATTTAAGGCTTAAGAAGTGGCACACAATATTTGATTTTTACCTTTTAAAACCCCGTTTTTCTACGTATTTTATATTAATTGTATAGCTTTACTTTGAATCATTTTAATCCCAGTGTGCTATAAAGCCTATGTGTATGTAGGGTTATGTGTGTATTTTTTTATCTTTGGACAATCCACGAAGGCTGAAAGTCTAAATACTAACGTACCGTGGGTGTCTTAAGCAGGGTAAGAGGAAGTTTGTTAACACGGGACTTAAAAACTTGAAGATTTGGGGGAGAAGGAAAGACCTCCGCTGGCAGCAGGTTCCACATTCTAGAAACTCTAGGGATAAAAGAACGAACGAAATGGGAAGTTCGGGGCCTGTCCAATTGAACTGTATAGGGATGCATACGCGCGGCACCACGAGTTTCTCTGTTGGGAACTGCAAGAGGAGGGACTATACTGGATAATTCGTCGGAGCAGAAGCCGTAAAAGTATCGCAGAAGAGCGATAGATCTCCCACAGCTCGACGATGGGCAAAAGAAGGAAGTCTTTGAGTAAGTAAAGGATCATTAATAGGACGAACAGCCCTTCTTTGAATGGTATCAAGAATGTTGAGGGTTGTAGGGGATGCCATTCCCCAGACATGAGAACAATATTCCAGAGAAGGTCGAATTTGGGACACATACAAAGTGTATAAATGAAGAAGAAAAATACTTTTTGGCTCGGAAAAGAAATCCAAGCTTTTTTGAAGCCGCGGTGGCTATAGATACAATGTGTTTATGCCAGTTAAGGTTATTCTCAAATGTGACGCCCACAAGGTTAAATGTGTCCCCGCTCTGCAAAACCTGGCCACTCATAAGCAAAGGATGAGTGTTTGATGATTTTTTTCGCGACAAGGAACATGATTGTGTTTTGGATGCATTAAATTGAACAAGATTTTTGGCTCCCCAATCCAATATCAAATTGAGATCCTTTGAAAGAGATATCTGCATCGCCCTGCGTTTGCTTTCCAAGTCGGGTTGAGGGATTGGTTTGGGAACCTGAAAAGTGGAGTGAAGGGTACTATCGTCAGCATAACTATGAATGGGATTGTTTGTGGAAGAAAGAAGGTCGTTGATGTGAAGAAGAAACAAAGTTGGTGCTAGTACTGAACCCTGTGGCACTCCAGCATTAATTTCGTGAAAGCTTAAAGAGTGGCCATCAACAATGACTGATATACGTCGATTAGAAAGATAACTGGAGAGCCAAGAGCAGAGTTTAGTTGGAAGACCGTAAGAGGGGAGTTTATTAAGAAGTGCGTCATGCCAGACTTGGTCGAAAGCTTTAGATATATCAAGAGCAACGATCGGGACTCACCTAGAAACTCAAGAGACTTGTTCCAGTTGTGTGAAACGAAGGAAAGAAGATCTGCTGTAGATCTCTTGTGACGAAATCCGTATTGCCTGTCATGCAAAATTTTATGTTTTTCTAAGTACCTAAGAATTTGCGAGTTAATGGATTTGAATTATGGATATGGCATTATCAAAGTAAAGCTATGCGAAAATAATGTAAAAAGTAGAAAAACTGGGTTTTAAAAGGTGAAAATTACATATTGTGTGACACTTTAGCTTTAAATAAAAATTGAGTGCAAAGAGAAGAGGGAATATAGTCAAAATAGAATAGTTTAAATTTCAAGTCTGATGATGAATATCTCGAGAACGAAACGTTTTCGCCAAAAAATTCTTGCAGATTCGTGATCCGCGCCCCAAAAAACCCCGTATACAAAAACTCGTAAAAATCGGAGTTGCCGCAGCTTTCTAGAAAATTACCTTT
Source organism: Listronotus bonariensis (assembly GCA_014170235.1). Taxonomy (NCBI): domain Eukaryota; kingdom Metazoa; phylum Arthropoda; class Insecta; order Coleoptera; family Curculionidae; genus Listronotus; species Listronotus bonariensis. The sequence goes on from JACEGR010000277.1 coordinate 89,398, forward strand.
TTTCTTTGTTTTATTCACAAATTGCATTTACTTACTTTTTTTAAGTTAGACTTTTTTTATTTATACATATTTCTCAAATAATACGTTCATATTTTTCCATTTAGTCAAAATTGTATATTCTGGCTTACATTGTTTTTAAAATAAACGATCTAATTATTATACAGGGTTCACCATAATAGGCTACCCATTTTAATATTTAAATTATTTTTTTAGTTTACCAATCAAACTTTTTATTACACTGAATTACAGTTATTTTTTTGGAATTTATGATAACTTATAAATATATTGCTTCTAAATCACCTCCACCAACTTCAACTCATTCTTCAATATTAGATCAAAAGTGGTTAATTACACGGCGTAGCAAACCTTCGTTTATTTTTTTAACTATTTCGCAAATTTTGACTTTGAGATCCTTGATTGTACCTGGACGCCTCGCAAACACTTTGGCTTTTAAATATCCCACGGGAAAAATTGCGTAATATTGAAAAATTTGTTGAATTTATTTTATTTATAAGTTCATAAATCACAAATCCCAGAGAATTGGTTGTAATTTAGTATAATATAAAGTTTTTATGGTAAACTAAAAAAAATAATTCAAATAATAAAATTATGGGCCTATTATGGGGAACCCTGTTCTACTAATAAGGAAAAAAATCTTTAATTTTCAAAATGATTAGTAATGCAAATAAAAGTAAGCACTATCATTTTTTTAGGTTTTCCGAATTACTGGAAGATAATATAAGACTAGTTCAAGATGTAAACAAAAACAACCTGTCCGATTCTTCGACAATAAATTCCAACAAATCAGAAAAAATCTTAACAAACCGGACAAAACCCTTCTTAAACATGGTTTTCCAAAGATTCTCTGCATAAAGAAAAGTTCCACTCTCAATGCCGAGGGAAAAACCGAAATCAATTCTTTAAAAACTTTGAATGTCAAATCACTTGAGAGTTTAAGTACGAGCCAGAAGAATGATAAAAGTGTTTCCAAAAGTTCTTTGGGTAAGATAAATTAGAATTATTATAATTAGAATTTTAATATTTTGTAATATCTTAGCGCTGGATAGTCAAAAATAAAAAGGTATTTCAAAACAAATGGAAATAACTTTCTAAGGTGATTTTTGTTCAAAATGGAGGGTAGTTTGTTGTAGAAACATGACATCAAAATCTATCTGGATTACTTCAAGAATGGGACCGCTTCGGTCCTAGTCCCGGGGTATACTAGCTGACTCTGTTCAGCCCGCTTGACCCTATGAACTGGCCGGTCGCCTGAAACAAAATAAGGAAAATCCCCCAAAACCCAAAAAAACTCTAATTAAGAAACGACGTTTCGGTGGCAAGTCTGTCACCGTAGTCAAATTAAAATTAGGGTAAAAAATAAAAATAACAAAATTAACGAATATTTAAATAAAAAATAATTAAAATTCAAAGCTTTTTGGTTTATTAAACTCTGAAAATAGTTTGACATTTTCAAACTTTGATAAACCAAAAAGCTTTAAATTTTAATCATTTTTTTATTTAAATATTCGTTAACTTTTTATTTTTCTTTTTAACCTAATTTTAATTTGACAGCGTTGGTAGACTTGCCATCGAAACGTCGTTTTTAAATTCGAATTTTTGGGTTTTTGCAGGGATTTTCTTTACTTTGTTTCAGGCGACCGGCCAGTTTCTAGGGGTCAATAGGGCGGAACCTGGTTAGCTCGTATACCCCAAGACCAGGACCGAAGCGGTCCCATTCTTTCCATATAGATTTTGGCTCTTTACTTTCCCATTTGAGGGCGGAAAATTGCACTTTTTCGCCCTTGGCCAAAAAGTATTAAAAACGCCCACATTTATAAATTCATAAAATAATAATTTAATTAAATAATAAACACTAGGCAGACTTTCTCTGCAGCTTCTTCTATTTCTGAATTATTTCGGCTGATAGATCAAATTTAAAAACAACTTTGTTGACACCACATGTAATTATTTCTTAGGTAACTTAAAGTTGTTTAATCAATTTGACTTAAACTACCCTGATAGCAACATCGCCAAAATTATCAGATATATAAAAAAATAACGAAAAATAACTACAGTAAATGCTTGGTCATTAATTTCAGTCGTACAAAAATATTGTTTGCACCTCTGGCGTAAAGCACTTTTACGACCTGAGCTGATTATTGCCCGAGCTCCGCAGGTGTAAAAGTGTTATTTTACGCCCTTGACACAAAAATTACTATTGTGGTTTTAAGATTTAAAAAAAGGCCATTGTTTTATTTGTTTTATCTTTATAAGGGTAAATTTTTGTCAATGTTTGCACAACTAACTATCTTTTATTATAAAAAGGAATTATTCTTAATTTTTTGCACTTAAAAACACTCTCTATAACAAAAATAAAGTAAGTAGATCGAATGCTTAAGTATATATTTTTTGTTTATTAAGTTTAATTTAAAAAGGATAATGGCTGGTCTTTTAATTTAATTATAATACTTATTAACTATCGTGCACATTTCGATTTGGTAACCGTAGCCTAGAATACAACCCTAAAACTATGGTTTAAAGGCCAACACACCCAGGGCAATCCACAGGTGTCAGCTTGAGACTCCAAATGTTACTGATATTTCTTTTTAAATTTTAATGAAATTTTCCATACAAATAATGAATATTTTATTTATTGTACTTTAAAAAATGTAAAGCTATTTAAAAAAACTCAAAACACATTTTTTGAATGTTTTATTGTATAAATTAAAAAAAAGTTTTATAGTTCATTTTTCATAATATTTAAAATAGGTAACGTCGCGTAAGAATAAAAATGCAAAGCTGGGTTGTTGGCTTAACACATTTAAAATATAAATTTTTCATCTTGCCTTCTTTAAGTTTTCTGGTTTAATCAACTTTTTGTGTCTAATAATAAAAAAATATATACATATAAATATTTCTACCTACTATACCAAAATATTTTTAGCGGAAGTAAATATTGTATTTCTAGATAATACAAAAGAAACAAGTAGTCTTGATAATTCAAAAGAAGAACCGGACTATTCTAACAATTATTACCCAGAAAAGCCGAGAAACAGGAACAGTTTTCATCAAAACGTCGAAGAAGCATTAAGTTCCTTGTTATGGCAGCCTTACGAATACCAAAACCAGCACAACAATGAATATAGCTATGTCACTAATTGTAACGGAAACTATGATTATGAATCCTATTCGACTTGGTAAGTCTGAACTGTAATATTTTATTTTAAATAGCTTAAAAAGTCAAATTAATTTAAATAAGAGAAATACCAAGGTCATACATAGCATTACAATTTAAACTAGACAGGCTACTAAACACTCAATATTTCCAAAAAGTAGTTGTCAAAGTAGCCTATCGATTTTTGATCCTAAGGGCAATTAAAATTAAGCGCCCTGGTCGGTAACTTCTTGAACCTTTGTGATGCAATTTGACATTTTTCATCATATTTTGCTTTCTGTGGTTGCAGATATAATAGTGTAATATTTTTTAATTTTTCTTACGATTTATTGAATGATTGCAATAAAAATTGAAAATACAGTTAGTCCACAACTTGTGTTAGGTGTTTTAGTGGTTGTCATCATGGATTTTAGCTCCTTTTTTACTATAAACAAAAACTTTAGCATCGAATAATTTGACCACTTTGTCGCAGGAGTCATTTTTGCAGGAACAGAAAATAGTCATGTGTAACACTAAATTTTCTGGTGTTGAGTGACATGTCCAAAGGTCTGTTTCTTGAGTTTAAATGATAGATGATTATATAATATATTTTACTACTGACGGTGCCAAAGTCATGGTAAATGTAAGTAATCTTATCAGCAGCTTGGTTATGTACATTCTTTTTTAATTGGCTGTTTTATATGTTACTTTCAAACCTTCACCTAAAGCGGTAAAAAAGAAATGGTTGCAAAAAGTGAAGCCATCAATGAAGTAACGAATGAATATGTAGAATTTGATAGGACCGAAAATGACAAAGATGGCAGTTTTGCCCAAATAAAGATTAAGGAATATGTTTTAAATAAATTTTAATATGTGACTTGTTTATTTGTATTGTGAATTACTGTATGTTTTTTAAACATTATGTATTTTAAACTTTTGTTGACCGATTTATGCACTCTAGGGCTCTGACTCCTGGTTCTAATAAGTAGCACTGATGATGGTTTTTCCGAAAGCGCTTTTTAAGATTTATTAAAATTTTCCACGAAACACACCACTTTCATTTCTTCTTCCTAAATAACGATTGTGTCTACATGCGTGAAAGCAAAAAGAGCGTTTTATGCTCCTGGTTATATAGTCAGTCAGAAGCCGTTTAGCAAATGAAACAATAAACACGTTTTAAGAAGTTATTTTCAAAATAATTCAAAACAAATTTTGATTATAATTTTTTTTATTTAAGTGTCGTCAGAATTTATAAATTGTTTGCAAAGTTTTATTAATCACGCGGGATCAACTAGATCCCGCGGGATTGAAAATCCGCCATGCCGAAGCATATCATATTTCAAAAATACGCCCCTTTTTTCCATTTTGTAATTTTTATATACATATACATGATTTATTGTCCTAAATATTTAAACGTTAGTTTATTTATTACTTCAAAAATTTATGTTGCTTAGCGATTTATAGAAACGTATTCAGGATTAAAGGGTTGATTAAATCAGTTTGTATTTACATATTTCCATGTTTCAAAACTACCGACAGCAAAACCTGATTTTGCATTCAAAACGAAATTCACATAAATGTTGCTGGTAAATGATTCGGGCTTTTGACATAAAACAGTACACGCAGGATGGTTGCATAGTAGTGGAAACTATCTTTTGTTATTTGAATCAGATACAAACTACGATGTTTAGTTAGTAAAATCATGCTGCATAAACAGATACATATATTTTGAAATATTAGGTGAATTCTAGCAAATCATTAATTTAACAAATTAAATAGGAATTGTCGTTTCATGGTATAAAAATAATAAAAGCCTACCTATGGATTTGTATTTTCGTAAAATAAACCACAATAAACAACTTATCTTTGCTGGTCTTTCGAAAATAATACCTGTATTAAATTGGCTCAAACTAAATAGGTCTTTTTTAAATTTTAGAGCAGCTCATAGAGGGTAATACACTAACGTATGTCTGTGTCTGAATCCATCTATACGTTATAATAGTTTTAAAATATTTAATAGATTGAGTATTCTCAGGGGCGTAGCTACCGCCGTATCAGCCGTATCAAGGCCCCCGAGCCACAGCGGAAAACCGTTGGTGAAATTGGAAAAGTGGGGCCTTTTTTTGTTAAAAAAAAAAAATATAAACAAAAAAGCAATGCTAAAATCAGAGAAAACAATCGTGTTTGGGAAGTGGGTACCTTTTTTTTTGGTCCCCCAACTCAAGGCACGCTACGCCACTAAGTATTCTTTAAATTTTGTTTATTTGACAGCCCTTATAAAGTAACTAGTGGTTTCTAAAAATTATATTTAAGGCACGCGATAATATTTAGTGACTCTTATTTTGAGAAGGAAACATCCTTATTAATAAAGAAAAGTATACATTAGGTCGTCATTGTTCAATAAATAATTGTTTTTATCGTCAATAAATCACAAAATCGCAGAAAGTTAGATAGAAATTCCAAGAAACAGGTTGAACAATTCCGTCATATTAGAAAATATCGTCGTCACAAAAGTTTATTTAAAGTTACTCCGCATTTTTGCATGTATGATCTGCTTTTTATAGGGTTAAAATGGTAGTAAAACATTTTTAGTCAGGGAAGTAATTTCCTACTACTACTTTTTGTTTCAGAAAAAATTGGCATACCTAATAATTATAAGCCATAATTTTAATTTTTATATTCTGTAATAATTAATTCTTATATGACCAAGACTAACAGTAGAATTCTCATAGATATACCAAACAATATTATCATAACTTGTTTAATTATTATTTTTTATAAAGAACAAAAATTATCTGATTATTCTGTAAGAAAAAATAGTTAACTTCCTTGTTTTTATTCTAAGTTTTCATTTGTCCTTTAACTTCATGTCCATTTACTTAAATGCAAAACGTGTTTATCTTCCTAACTAAAGATATTTTACAAATTTATTTTTTTCATTTTTAGTTCTTGTTTTTCCTTAGCGATAGTTCCCAAGTTTATGGTAAAGGTTAAAAATCATATTTTATTTTCATTTTTTCAGTCTATATTGAACAAACAAACAATGAACACCAATATTATGTTGCATCCATAATTACTATTATTTTTTTTAAATAAATTACACAAATAGCTTACGAGTTTAAACCTGTAGGAAACTATTATGCCCTAAATACAGAGTGTCAAACTATATTTTGATCTATTTTAATTGCGAATAACTTTATAACAAATACATTTATTATATTCTCTTTATTTGATTTTGACATTTCATTAACATAAAAACAAAATGGCCGATTTTTTAATATAGGGCATCTTTGCTATTTTAAATGGAACAACATGTATATATTTTTACAATCCTAAAATTTAATCTTTTCCCTTTAAAAAAATGTAACATAAGCTATGGGTATTTTAAAAAATAATGTATTTTTTACAGGCTATGGGACTCCTGGTAGGTACATGTAGATTTTAACTAGTAGGTATTATACAAAGTCTTATCCCATCAAATGGCTTTGATTCTATCAACTCTTTGTAATAACCTTGTTTGGCTGACTTGTCATAGTCCTTATTGGATGACCTTTTCAGACAACTTGTTATACAGTGTAATTATCTCTACGATAGATAGGTAAATGGTTTTTAATCAGTCTATAAATATTTTTACAAAAACTACTTGCCTTCGCTTGGTGAACTATAGTATGTTTCTAAAACTTACCGATCTTTCCATCATTGGTTTGTCCTTGTAAAGGTCTTTTCCAAGTTTTTGGTTGATGTTTAAGTCTTCATTGCACTAGATTGGGCTTAGTATTAAGGAAAGGGAACTACAGTTTTCCAGTGGCGGCTCACGGGTCTAAAAACAGGTGTAGTGCAGGAAGTGAAAAAAAGCGCATTTACCATTTAAGCAAAATTGAAAATATTCAACTATCAAAAGTCTAAGTAAAAAGTGTTAATATCTAAACTTACCTAAATTTTATACACCATATCAATCCTTCTATCTTTTAGTGCAGCAAATTTATCAATTATATCTTCATTAAATGATTGAGTTTTTATCAGTTCCTGTAGAAGCTCCTTTTGAATTAAAATATTGGCCAAAGATAAAAGTCTATCTTGGGATATAGTGTTTCTTAAGAAAGTTTTCAAACGCTTAAGACAAGAAAAACTCCGTTCCACTGACACGCTGTTTACTAACTGCTGCAATGAAATATTTCTATAACTTTTATCAGCAAATATTAGGCCAAGTTCATTTTTGAGTCGCTGATTTTTTGGAAATGATTCGGCATATATCTCCAATAAATTTTTAAAAGAATCAGTGGGAAAAGTTTGGTTGTACTGACCAAACTTTGAAGTATTAGCAAGACAAAGAAATTGTAGTTTGTAACAATCTTTGAATATTACTTCCATTTCCATCAAAATATTATCTAATATTTCATAGAGAAGTGCTCTGTACTGTCCTTTAATTTCTTTCTGTTAAAAATCACTGTCGCGAATAATACTCAAACGGAAACAATCGAAATAATACGTGAAAACCAACAAAACGACCAAAACCCATATTATCTGCACAAAATTATCTTTTTAAGGCTAGCGATTTACCAAACAATACACCTGATACTCCCACCCGCGATTCTGGCCGCCGGCAAGTATAGCTTTGTCATGGCAACGGAGCATCAAAGCGTAAACAAAACCCCACATGAGGTGTATACTTCGGTCCGTTTTATATTTGCAATACACTTGATGATCGCGGATTTCGATGTCGCGTTGCCGAAAGCGGAGGAAAGCGACTCGCGCCAGTGGTTAATTTATTTGGTAGATTTTCCATGGCGAATTTTACAAATAAGGAATAGAAATTAGAAAAATGAATTGAATAATTGTAATATGTTTTTTATGTTTTATTATTTATTTTTGGTGAAGTGGCACTTCACTTATTACACCTGAATAGCCGCCACTGCAGTTTTCCTATCTGGTATAGCAGTTTCGTGGTTGTATTATAATAATAAATAATTTTATCGAAATCCGCCTCATAAAAAGTATTTATTCCTTGAATCGCATCTATTCTTTAGCTTTCTTATTTTTTTTTATAAAGATGTATACTAGTGGCAAATTAGGCTTAATCCTAGCACCGCAGTGACTTCACATTATTCACAAGCTGGTTAGCCTATGCACCTCTAAAACTGGGAACCATTGAGTGCATTATACCCCCATCAATTTTTGGATATAGGTATGTTTGGTTAATTATATCCTTATATTTTGGCATAAGAAATCTGTTGTTTCTGTGTGTAACATTAATTAATATACACCCGGTATACAGAGGCGCATTTACATATTTGCCGCCCGTAGGCTATTATTTTCGCGCCGCCCCTATTTTTATTCTTTTTCCTGGAAGAGCAAAAAAATTAAAAAAAAGGTCCTTCCTTTCATTTCTACGTACAAAACAAAAAACGAAATCCACTAAATTATTAATAAGTACTAAATCTGCCGCCCCCTAAAAACGCCGCCCTAGGCTTCAGCCTACTCAGCCTTTTGGTAAATACGCCACTGCCGGTATACAAATAATTATTTTTTGTCTTACTATTTCTTGACAAAATGGTGAATTATTGAATTAGTTTCTGTTAACTTTAAAATGTTTTGAACAGCTACGGTAGAATATTTCTTTGTAGATCCAAATAAAAACAAAGCAATTATTCCTTATAAAAGTGTTTGTTTTATTACATTAAAATTTATTTATTTTTGTAAATATTACTTAGCAGCATCAAAATAAAATGCAATATTTTAAAATCTTTAACTTGTGACCACAAGCTGGGCGCCATCTTTGTTTATATCAAAGGGACTAAATTTTAGCTTTTAAAATTGCTATATTTTTAATTTATATATCTTATTTTATTTATTTTTCTAAATATTGCTTAACACCATAAAATAAAATTTAATATTTAGATATATCTAACTTGTTACCATAAGTTGAGCGCCACCCTTGTTATACTAAAGTGGCTGCCAAGCAATAATTGTAGATTTCCAAAATTGTTTGTTATTTTGTTTTTATTTAATTTCCTTAATTTTGCAAACCACCATCAAAATAAAATTCAATATTTAAAAATCTTTAACTTCTGACCATAAGTTGGGCGTCACCATCGTTTATAACAACATGACTTAACATACCTAGCAATATTGCATCTCTGAAACTGCCAGGTTTTTATATAATATTTTAATATATTTATTTTCCTAAATATAACTTTTAAACATAAATAGAAAATGTAATATCTTTAACTTCTGACCACAAGTTAGGCGCCGCCATTGTTTATACCAAAACGACTAAAAGCAATTTTGCATTTTAAAAATTTCTTGGTATATACAGTTATACAGAGATACAGGGTGTTATTAAATGTTGTAAGGAAAATTTAAGCGCAGGTTTAACTATTAAAAATTTTGAAAAAGTTCATATAAACATGAGTCAACAAATTCCTCGTTCTCAAGATATAATGTGTGTTATTTGAAAAAGTATGTTTTTTTTTTAAATATCTTTAATATCCTATACCCAATTTTGTCTTAATTTAGCAATGCTATTTAACTATTACCTGAAAGAGTTTTTTAAACAAGTACGCTACTAAAATAAGCACATTAAAATGCAGCGCTTATGTCTATTAATCTTTTTCGTGTCTTGTTTAGTTACTTAATTACATATTTTTAATAAGCTTTTATAAGTTTTTATTAGCGGACTCATGTTTATGTTTTTTTTTAAATATTTTCTGATGTAGAATTTGACCTTAAATTTTTTTAACAACATTCTGTAACACCCTGTATATTATATTTTTATTTAAATATTTCCTTTAATATAACTAACCAGCTCAACCAGTTGAACTTACCATTGTTTATGTATTAATAAATTTATTTATATGAATCCAGGATTTTTAAATACGTTTTAAAAGAAGTTGGCAAAAAAAATAACTTATTGGGAAAAAATTATCGGGTGTGTGGTCTTCCACAGGCTGCACACTCGACACTGGATAATTTTCCCCAATAATTTATATCGTACGGTCAAAAATACACACAATTTTATAAAAAAATATATGTAGCATGAAGAAAATTCTGTAATAACTGTAAACTCCAGTATTTGGAATTTTATTATTTACCTTCTTTGTAAATAGGAATGCCCTGTCTATAGTCATTGAATACCTAATTTATTTAAATAATATAAGGCAGGGGTGACCAAATTGTTTAGACCCAATATCCACTTTTTACTGATGCCAGCCAGTGCGATTCGATCGACCAATTACATACTTCTTGACAACCTATATAAAACAGCATAGTTCGTATAAAATTATGTAGTATTTTAGTTTTGTTATGGGGGAAACATAAAACTGAAAATTATTTTTACAAGAAAACTATCTCAGGTGCCCTCGCCGATTTTGATGAAACTGTTATAGTTTGTAGTACATCAAAAAATAAAAATACGGTTTTTTTGAATCGCCGAGCAAACACTTTTAAGGATTGAAATGCATCCCTGAAATATACCCTCAATTTTTTTAAACATCTTGAGAACGAATTGAGATAACTTCACTAAATCAAAAACATAAATTTATTTTTGAAAAATTTTATCATCCTCCATTCATTTTTCTTAAGATATAGACTTACCTTGCTGTACGTTAGTATTTGGGTTTTCAGCCTTGGTCGATTGTCCAGAGATAAAAAAACTATAATCAATGTTCATCAATAATTAAACGAATAACTGATAAAATCCATCAACTTCTGATTATTTTTTTAATTACTTAAGCGAATTTCGACCAGTAAAGTATAAAATATAATGTGAAAAAATTAAGCTGCTTATGCTGCAAACCTTATCTGTCTTCAGAAGGATATATGAGCTAGCAGCTAATTTTAGCTGAAAATCGTTTTTTAAAATTTGGTTTCGGCCTGGCAAGCTCATTGCTTTAGCCTGGAAATAACAAATTAATATCAATAAAGTAAATCCTATTAAAAATAAAAACAAATAATGAAAAATAAAATTAAACTTTGGGTCACCCAAATAATCCCCTCTATTGCACCGTTGATTGAAAAAGGTATCACTATACTTGCTTTACGCCTTGTATGAGGTCAGAGAACTTGAAAAACAAACAAAGAGGACCACTAAAAAAGCAAGACATTTAAGAAAAAATGTAATAAACAATTAGGTTTAAGTAAGTTAAGCTTTGAAATTAAAGATTTAGACCTTTTTCTTAATACATTACATTAACGTCGCGTCGTTAGAAATTAAAGTAGGTATGTGTAATGTGATAAAGCAAAACAACTTAAAATTTTTGGATATAAGTCTATTTAAAAAAGTAAAAAAATTAAAAAGCAAGTGGTGCAAAAAGTAGAGAATTATTTAAAAAACTATACATATGTCGCTTTTCCATCCAGACATACTTAGAATCTAAGGTTTTTAAATCTTTTTTACCTCCTAGAAATTGTTTTATTAAAAAAACTTCTTATAGAAATATTTTCCAAACGCCTTACTTTTGAAACTACAAAATGGTAAAATTTTAAGAAAATGATCGTTGTTTTTTTATAATTACTATTATACGAATGAAAATATTTCTAATAAATTTGGAAAACGTTCCCTATGTATTAAAGGAACACACACACAAGAAAAAAATCCACCACCACCAATTACTGTTTAATTTTGCACAATTTTAATATATCGTTTTTCTGTAAATAAATACAAATCATTTCACAGCATGATCATATTGCTAATTCAGGGTTCCCGACAACAACTTTAGAACAAATATAGGCCTAAAAATGAAGTTTTTGCAAAAAACCTTTTATGGGTCAAAATATAGTAGGCACCCTGTATCTACCTATAAAGTAACCAATAAAAATAGAAGGTTAAAATTATTTATTATTTTTTACATTTTTTAATGTTTTGAAAATATCGTTCAAATTTCTGAATAGATATAAAAGGTTTTACACAAAAAGTCATATACTGGGTGTTCGAAAAATGCGTTAGGAAATTTTAAGGAGTCATTTTGCAATGAAAAATAATATTAGTGGGTCCTTTGACAAAATATCGAAATCTCCCTGGTTACCAAGTTACAGGGGTTAAGAGTTTAATTTTTATTTTTGTTTTTTTCGCCATATTGCATTTATTTCTAAACCAATCTACTTGACTTTTGGCAAATTACTTTGTTTTTAATACCCCTAGAGGGCACTTTACCTGAAACTTAAAATTTATTTACATTATAACTTTTTTGATTTTGACAGATATCGCAAAGCTGGGGGCACCATTTTATAGACAATCGGAAACCTAAAAATATGGTACTCTTTATTAAAGTCAATAAACCCAACCGTTTAGCCACCAATCGACATCAAAGTTTTCATCAATTTCAATCAAATTACCTACATACATACAAGGTGTCCAGTAACTCAACCGACAATCTTTAGAGGCGATTTTACAACAAAAAATAAGAAAAAATCTCAAATGAACATATGTCCTAAGCGTCTTAGTTTTTGAACTATGGGGTGTTAAAAATTACAAAAAAAAGTTTTTTTATATTTAACACATTGTAGTTCAAAAAATAATTTTCCGTTGTTAAATCGCTCCTAAAGCTTGTCGTTTGAGTTACTGGACACCCTGTATGTATGTAGGTAATTTGATTGGTGGCTAAACGGTGGGTTTATCGACTAAAGCGTACCTTATTTTTTAAGTTTCCGATTGTCTATAAAATGGCGCCATCAGCTTTGCGATATCTGTCTAAATAAAAAGTTATGATATAAATATATTTTAAGTTTAAGGTAAAGTGCCCTCTGGCGGTATTAAAAAAGAACTTTTATCTTAAAATTATAGAATCTGCAAAGCTCAATTCGTGTGCCAAATGTCAACTAGATTGGTTAAAAAATAAATACAATATGGCGAGAAAACAAAAATAAATATTGAACTTTTAACCCCTGTAACTTGGTAACCAGGGAGATTTCGACATTTTGTTAAAGGACTTACTAACATTATTTTACATTGCAGAATGATCCTTTAAAATTTTCTAACATATTTTTCGAACACCCTGTTTTTATATACAATTTTGGCACCCCGTTGTTTGAGAATTATGACGTTCAGTACATCTATTAATGTAAAGTCGAAATTTGTCGGTGTAGTTTCTGGACACCCCGTATGATTTTAGATATTTTAACAATTTTCTTTATTTAATAAAAAATGTTCTGACCTTTTTGAAAGGCGAAGCACGTGTCTCGATATATAAATCCTTTTGAATGGTTTCTTTTTATTTATTTGTGTGAAGTGGGCCTTTATATTTTACAAAATGTATTTAAAATAATTTCTCCTCTGCAAAAATTTTCAAAACAACAAAAAAGTGCTTTACGTAAGGGCCTGGGGCGGAAATGTATGTGAAGCCCCTTATCATCAAATAATTTTTTCTTAGCAACAATTTGCTAACCAAAAACACATGTTTTTGTTTTTTTTTGTACAGTACCTTTTTTCAAACATCTGAGGGCCAATCTTTTGCCTTTCGGGAACTCCTTCTTACCTTGGGCCCGGGCCGGTTTGTCCCCCTTCGGTACGCTTGTGCTTGTGATATATTAGTAGTAAAAAGAATAGAAATGTTAAATACTTTTTAAGTACTCTGACTAAGGGGTGCTAAAAAGCCATAATTTTGCGGAATAATTAGTTTGTTTTTAGTCATTTGATTATAAAATAACCACTAACAATTTTTATTTCTTAAAAATAGACTTGTGTAAACAAGGTATTTTTAAAAAGTTGTGTTAGTTAATATATCACAAACAAATTGGTTAAAAATTTCATGTAAAATGTGATACTCAACTATGCTGTAAAATATAGTGTGCAATTTACCAAACCTGAATTTCACAGGAAAAAATGTTCATTAAAAATAAATCATTCTTCTTTACACAATAAAGTATTTTTGTTTGTGTTTTATTCCATCAATTGTGTTTTATTCCATTAATATTTTTGATGGACAATTTTTAATTTACGTTGAATTTTTTAATGAAATTTGTTTGGAAATAACAATCGACAAATAAAACCAAATCAAAGTTTTTTTCAATTATTTTTATTAATTTTTTTAAACATATAATTGTTTTTTAATTTTGTTAAAGTTGTACCAAAAATAAGAGAATAAAAATGTATAGGTGTATCTACTTTTTGATTTGTTCAATTAACCATTCGTATTTTGCAATAATTATTTATTGGGATAACTAATAACAAAGTAACTTTAATAATTCAAATTAAATAAAATGTTTTTTAACTTTTTATCTTTTGCAATTTTGTTTACAATATGCCAAATATTTTTTCTTGTTTTATTTTTATTCTTTGCAGAACTGTCATTTTTGTTTTTCGAATACCTAAATACATACAGTGACCGCCAAAGACTTGGACACATATGGATATTTGTTTTTTTTGGAATTATTGAAAAACATTTTTGGGAAATCACCTATTACTAAGTAACCTAAAATTCAATTATGACATCCGGCTCATGGGCGTCGGCGTCGGTTGGGGTGATAATAAAAATTAATTTAAAATATTAAAAAGTGAGGTTAGGTGGCCCGATATCTAAAAAAGTTATTTAAAAAGTTGCTTAGAATTTAATTCTAGGCCGATATGCAAAATCAGTAATATAAATAAATTGTCAATTTACTAATCTTAATTTTTTTCTTTAAAATAAGTTTTATAGCTATTAAGGGACGAACTAATTTGATTTATTATTATTTTTATATTTTATTTAAAATTTAAAACAAGAAAATAAAAAAAAGGGATCTATGTGTGTACAACTGTTTTTTAAAGAGCTGTATTAATGTATTACAATTAAAATGTAGTAAGCTATTGCAAAAAATATAATTTGTATTAAATATTATTAAACATTAACCGTTTTGTAAAGCAGTTCTTTTCTTATATTTTAATTAAAGTTAAGTCACCCGTCCAATAATTTAAACTCTTACTGATACACAAATGATATTGCCATTTTATACCAAATATATATGCGCCATAGGTAGGCTTTAAGACCAATAAAAAACATATTAATAAAATGATCTATCTGATTTAGATTTTTGAATTACAATAAAGCTCTTATAAAAAACAGGTGTACACACTTAAAGTACTTGCCAAATCCCATTTTTTCAATTTTTTTCGTCTTTAATGTAAAATAAAATACAAATATCATGATAAACCAAATTTGTTCGTTACTTAATGGTTAGAAAACTTATTTAAAGAAAATACCTAAGATCAGTAAATTATCATATGTTTTTGTTTTTGAAACAATTGTCTTTTTATATTAAAAAATTTTTATTTCAAATTTTGCAAAACGGCTTAAAATTAAATTCTTTGAAAATTACGTATTAAGATATCGACTGAATGACTCCCTCTTTTTGATATTTTAATTTAATTTTTATAAATTATCTCCTTAACCGACATCCATGAGCCGCATGTCTTTATTAAATTTTAGGTTACTCGATAAACAAAGCTAATTGTCAAAAAAGTTTCCTAATTTTTTCATAAATAAAAAAAAATCCGGGCTGCCACTGTAGACATACGAGGTTTTAGAAAGTTTAAAAACAAATGGAGAATGATATATATTTTTTTAATGAATGTACAATTCTTGTACCATTCTAAAATAATTGATTGTGTATTAATGTGTATACATATACAGATTATTTCCTAATTGTAAAAAAATTAAGGGCTTAATCCTGAGCTAATTGAAAAAAAATGTATATACTTAGATCTGGAAATGCAGTATTGTTTTCAATATACAAGGTGTTAAACTTCGGATTTTTATTATTATCCTATTCTTTTTTAATTGATTGTATTACTGTATCTTGTAAAAATAAACTTGCGATCTTATTTAAAACAGTAAAAAGCTGATTAACTTAATTGATTCCAGCGGCACCTCGAATGGCACCTGAAGAAATGTAACAAAAGAAATAAGCGCTACTGACTGTTATACAATTTTTATATTATTTTTTAATTAGGCAACTAAAAATACAGCTTTTTTCTTAATAATTTCTTGTAGCTTGTTTAGTTTTCGAGAGAAATAAAGAATATCCACTAATTTGCATGTACTGAGCTCTGAACAACAAAATAAATACAGGGTGTCCGACTATATTTTGACCCATTTTAAATGCGAATAACTTTCAGAACAAATAAAGTTATCAAGATGCGATTTTCGCTAGTTGGCTTAGATTTTTAAAAGTTTTTTTTCTCGAATCCTTGTCATTTCGTTGTAACATTTCGTTGACACAATAGAAAAGGCCAATTTCTCATATAGGACAAGTTTGTTATTTTAAATGGAACACCTTGTATAATGTTTAACCATTCTTAAATTAAACGGATTTATGGACCTTCGAAAAAGTGACTGCATCCCATATAAAATTTTTTGCCGGCGTTGTACATTTAATTTACTGGCATTGCCAACACTCTTTAATGGCAAGGCATTGGCAAAAAGGTATCAAAAAGACGCGAAAGTGGGCAATTGGCCGTTAGGCCACGTCTCGCAGATAAAGTGATGGCATCCGTCATTAATAAGTTATTGGCAAAAAATGCGTTTAAGATGATGGCATCCATCATTAATAAGTCATTGGCAAAAAGATAACAAAAGACACGAAAGTGGGCAAATGCAGATACTCCCAAGCAGCAAGCTTACGTCTTATTGACGAAAATTGTCGCATATACATTTTTTAAAAGCTAAAATGGTGCGATATTTTATTTGAAAATTAAAATAGGAAAAACTCCTTACTGCATGCAATTTCCTTGCAATGCAAAGTATCATCTCTCGGAACACTGTCCAACTTGGAGATGCAGATTTTTACACTAGCCGAAGATATTTCTTTCAAAACTAAGTGAGATCACCTACCGCAGACCGCTCTCGAATTATTTTTGTCTAATGGGTACGGTTTAGACGATAAAAAGCGAAGATATTGCAGAAACGTAGTAGTTTATTTTCCATTACGTCATCTATCGGTATGTCAAAAAAACTATTAAATATATATAATATGTTTTATTAACACGTCTTTAAAACTTTTAATAAAGTTTTAAACAAAATGTTTACAGCTCCTAACAGTCTACTTGAATATCTTGCCTTCTCGACTAGCCATCACCAATTAATCACACAACACACACTTATTAGGTAATGAATACATTTAATTATGTCTATTAAAACTAAAAAGCTAGAAATCCACGTAGAAAACAAATGCACAAAGCGGTCACCTTCGGTCGAAATTAACGTAGCTAATTTTACCATCATTTTATTTTTATTCGCTCCAAAATACATATTAAACATTTTGTTTGACCTAATTTTTATTTGCATGATTTTTAACAATAAAATGTTATGAAAAGGCCATTTCCTTTAAAGTATGTAAAAAAACATAAAATAGGTAATGTTGTTTAGCTGCCATTATAAATAAAACAGATCAAAAAAATTGCTTTAATGTTAGGTAAATACCAATGTTAATAATATGGTTTAAAAAGTTTGAATATGCGTTGAAGGTTTGCCTTCAAAAATCCAATATTTATTTGCCTGCAACAAAAACGCGTGCTTTATTTAATCAGGATTGGTATGCCGCCATTTTTGTATGCTTGCCCGGCAATTCGCCTGCATGTAAAATTTATTGGCAATTAAGTGTTTATTTAGGGTTGACTTTTTAATGCGTATAAGATGTTGGCATAATATTGCCACCAATTGCCAATGCTTTACCATCAATGCCAATATGAAAAATGCACATTGCCGGCAAATAGTGTTTGCTGGGATGGCGATTAAGAATATTGTTTAAAAAATTTTTGAAAACGTCACCATTGGAAACATAGTTATTTTGTTTAGTACGTGTCAGCCACTGTTGTTAATTTTTACCAAGTTCTTTTAAATAAATAACGCAAAATGTTCTCCTTAGCTAAAAAATGAAAATGTGTGATAATGTTTGCCGAAACCAAATCAGTAAAAAGACTTAGCAACAGGGCCGTATTAAGGGTATGAGGCGCCCTAGGCTAGAATCCCCAGGCCGCTCATTTTCCCACTAAAAAAAAAAAAAAGGTCCTTACCTCCATTTCAGTCAAAAAAATGGTCATTCTCTCCTTTTCGCGTCTATTTTATTTATATGCCCACAGAAAAATCTGTTCTAATCCCCACCCGACCTAAACTTTTTAGAAATTTTCCTTTCTGGCGCCTATTACTCCCCTGTCTGGCGCCTATTTTTTCATGGCGCCCTAGGCTGTAGCCTAGTCAGCCTAATGGATAATACGGCACTGCTTAGCAATCCTTTAGGAATATGTTTAATAAACCTCCACCTACCAAAAATTCAATCAAAATCTGGTATAGAATTTTAGAGACTACTCAGGAAGATCCAAGATTATCCTTACGACAAATTTCAAGCTCCGTCCGTATATCCAATTCCACAGTACAAGAAATTGTGAAAGAAAAACTAAAATTAGTTATGTCCATACAAAATTCAAATTATACAAGAAATATAAGAAACTGATTTTCCAAAAAGGGTGGAATTTTGTCAGGGGATTAAAAATTTAGTAAGAAACAATATACATTTTTGGATACATTAATAATGTTAGACGAAACCAACTTTCATCTCAGTGGAAAAGTTAATAAACATACCTGCAGATTTTGGGCAACAGAAAATCCTCGGCAGTTACAGGAACCCGTTAGAGATTCGCCAGAAGTTACAATATGGTCTGGTATCTTAAAGCAAAAAATTTATGGGCCTTTTTTTTTCAGAACCCACAGTAACCTCTGTGACTTATGTTGATATGCTGAAACCTTTTTTATCCCCAACTACAAGAAAGAAAATTTAATAAATTTTGTTTATTTTTAAGAAGAGGGAACTACAGCACACTATGCTAACATAACCAGGGATTCACTAAACAACGTTTATGGAAACCGGTTGTTTTTAAGAGGGGTCCTATTCCTGGGCCACCTCGTTCTCCGGATTTGACTGTCCCCGATTTCTTTCTATGGGGATATGTGAAAGAGAGATGCTATCATCCATTACCTCAAAATTTAGAACAGTTAAAAGATAAAAGCCGAAACATAATTGAAAACATTCCTGAAGATTTTATAGCTAATAAGTTTTTAGGAATTTAAATAAGTGTATTAAAGTCGAAGGAATGCATTTCCAATATTTACAATAGTTTTTTAAAAAGGTTCTTCAGCTATTTAGTTTTTTTTTAACTTTGTAGTTATGTAGCAAATTATTCTTTATTGAATAATTTTTATGTAGTCACTTTTTCGGTAATCCATAACTTGGTTGTATTTGGAAATAACCATAACTTGTGTTACATTTTTTTTAAGGACAAAAGATTGAATTTTAAGGTGATGAAAAGATATAAAGGGTGTTCCATTTAAAATACTAAACTTGTCCTACCTATATCGGAAAATCGGCAATTTTGTTTTATTGTCAATGAAATGTCACAAGGATGTAATAAAAAAAATTAAAGAAATCTAAGCCTACTAGCAAAAACCACAACTTGGTAGCTTTATTTGTTCTAAAGATATTCGCACTTAAAATGGGTCAAAATATAGTCTGACACTCTCTATAAGAACATTTTTTAAAATTATTTTTAAAAACATTTTTTTTAATTATGTAACAGCACCATTAAATAATAAATAATTATAACATCTAATTTATTAACTAACAAATATTAGGAAATTAGGTGTTTTTAGAATTGTGTTTTCTTGGGTGGTCTAGTCATGCAATAAAGTTAATTTTATGTTTTGTTCTCAATACCCAAAACTTCTTTTTCACAAAATTTGCTCCTATATGTTTCTTTAAGTTTTTACCGCAATTATGAAACACCCTGTATATAATTAAATTATAAAAATATCAATTTTTGTAAACAAAAAAATACTCCAGAGAATTACCAATTTAAAAATAAAAATGGTATACTGTACCGTAATATATTAAAATACATTCCAATTTTTAGCCCTAAAGCAATCCAAACAAAATCGAATTTATAATTTAAAATCAAAAATTTATAATTTATTTAATTGTTCTAGTTCCTACACTCCCTCATCGTCCCCGATAAGCCTCGACCTTGACGACCCATGTGACAACGTCGCATCGAGCCCATCCAACACAAAGAAGAACATGCCATCTTTAACTTTTCTTCAATGCACCGCGGTACCACTACAGCAAAGAGACCTACATTCAGATGTTATTAACCTGAACCGACAAGAGGTTCCCGACCAACCGCCGACAAGAATTTCAACACGTGACCGCCTTTTACAACGCTCAGGCACTGTTGCATTTGTCAGTCTTCCGTCGCTCGCCAGTTCAAATTTAGAAACGTTAGCGCGCTCACTGCCGGACTGTGAACTTAAAACGTCATGTACCGAGGAGTTTTCGGGTTACTCTAGCATGCAAAGTGGTTCTAACGGAACGAGTGGTCAAAAAGTGCCCCCGCTTCGGGTTCGTCTCCTAGTACCAGTGACAATGGGTTGAAAAACACCGGAATAAAAGTGGATACATCTTTAAATGCAGCAAATATAGTTGGTTTACCGTCAAGTCATTCACGGTACGCCTCAGTACCATGCAATAGTACCAGCGCGAGCTTTCAGAATGCCCATGCAGGAACTAGGTCGCAGAATGTTAGTGGCACCGTCTATCCGCAACATTTTAGAAATTTTTCTGAACCCTCGCAGCAAATTTTGAAGTTTCCAAATAATAATAATGCTTCGGCAGTACCTTCAGTGCATCAAAAACCTCACGTTGTTACTGCTGGTACAAGTACCTCAAATTCACAAATAGATCAGCACAACTTACAATTAATTAACCATTTTCGAAGCAGCAGCGTACCGAAATCTATGACTTTGGTACCAAAATATGATGTTACAACAAGTTCAGGACCTGCCAATAGTTTAAGAGTAAAAGGAACCCAAGTAATATCTCAAAGTACTAATACCTTTGCTAATATTGGGGGAATACTAAACAACAGTGTAGTTAATAATAATGTTTCGCGATTGTCCACTAACAGACCACCAGTTCCTGCAAATATATCAGTATCTGCACAAAATCTTAATCAAGATAGTACTATTCCTCAAAATTCAAGACCTTCTCCATTAAAACTACTTTCTGCTTCGTCCCCTATGCCAGTATTACCATCCAATCCCAGCACTTCTAATGTAAGCAATGTAAATGTTAATTTTTATAGAGCAGTTCCGGTAAATGTTGTTAGTTCGGTACCTACAATACATTGTTTAAATACCTTGAGTAATGACCAGGGAAATAGTGTATCCAATGTTCAGGTGCTTCCTTTAGGAAATAGCAACCAACAAGCGGCAGTACAAACTAGTTGTTGCAATACGGCAGATGCTCAGTTTTCTGTTGCTAATAGTGTAAATAATGTTGAAAATCAACGACTTTTAAATCCTATAGGAACAAACGGTACTCAAGTTACAGTACGTAACATAAATGCTATCCAGATTGGTAGTGGCATCAATGGAAACCCAATTATTACTAGCACCGTAGGATATCCAGAGCAAAACTATCGAACTCATGTATCAAATGGTACCAATGCTATTCAAAATGGAAGTACCACTGTTAGAAGTACTGCTGGTATGCCAGTATCTGTTGTACAAAGTCAAGAAGGAAACAAAGATATCACACATAATATTACGACTAGTACTTTTCCAGGAGGTTTCGTAACAAGTTTTCACGGTCCTGGACCAGTGACAAGTACTGGAGTACCTAGCAATGACAGCAATGTTGTAAATGTACAAAACATAGCTCGGCCTCCAGTATTTTCTACAGATGTACCTTATCAGCTAGCTGGTCGTGTTATTACGACGACAGCACAAATCAATAGTATTCCTATAGATATTGCGGATCCTGGCAATGGCGTAACTTCTCAAACTCAAAATATTGCAACCAACATAGCACGCACACGAACTTTTACCAGTACAGAAGCTCAAACTGACGAAATTTTACCCGCTATTCAGAGTACTGTTACTCAAACACAAAATGCAAATGTCAGAGAGCAAAGACGCCGTGAGCGCAGAGAAAGGAGGCAAAATCGAAGAAACCACGCCCATGGTAATGCTTCCAGGAGTACCAGTGACAGTGGGACCCAAGCTGTAGCTTGTTCTGCACAGAATCAAGGACAACTGACTAATATTTCTGGTCAAAATAATGTCCAAAACCCTCAAGAAAATCGCCTTCCTGATATTTTAAATAGTCATCTTCCTCCCCCTTACTCCACATTGCCAGCTAACCAAAGCATGTCAATGGTACCCCCTGTACCACCCCAAATACTCCCTCCCCCACCCCAAATAATACCGGGCGCGATGTTGCCAAATCCGCACGGTCCCGTTTTGCAAACTGTCGTGCCAAACGGGGTACCCGCGAGTGCCTTTGTGTTCCCTGCACCACAACAAATGGCACCACTTATGCAGGGCGGTGCGCCGGTGCCAGTGGCGGTGCCAGCTACCGCTGCTAGTGGATTTAGATTTGGATTTCCTGCTACTGGATTTCGAAGGTAAGTTTAAAAACGTTAACCGTAATATTTTTCCTCTTTTTAGATGATACCATATAATTCGTTATCATATTTAATGACAGTGCTGTAAACTAATATACAGGGTTAGTAGAAATAACCTGAACGGTGAATTATCTTAGCAACCGTAAAATCATAAATGAACCAAATTTTGTGCCAATAAACATAAAGAAAAAAAATTGCAAGCTTGCCAAGTCTATAGTTTTTCTGTAGGTAAGGGAATTTTAAAATTTAAAATTAAATACCCTATTTTTTATTTTTGTAATCAATTGCTTGTATCAACTTTATTATGAACTGATATTATCGTTTTTTACTCCTGTCAATTTTGGAGATTTGGCATCATGTTTTTTCGAAATGAATACAAAAACAGGTAGGTACGGTCAATTATCTAAAAAACGATCTAACCAATATTTCGTCAAAATTAGTACGGGGTGAAACTGGACTAAATTCATAAATAGCCTTTTTGAGACGTTTTTAAGATTTTTTAAAAAATTTAAGAAAAGGCAATAAGAAAATTTAAATATGAAACATCGCAAATACAATTCCTGAATTTAAAATGTCCAGTTACTCCCCTGTACTAATTTTGACGAATACTGGTTGGATCGTTTTTAAGATAATTGACCATACCTGGTTGTTTCTGTATGCACGCTTGATGACAGGAGTAAAACAACGATAATAACAAGTCATATTAAAGTTGATACAATCAATTGATAACAATAATAAAAAAGAGGGTATTCCATTTAAAATTTTAAAATAGAAAAAGCTATAAACTTGGCAACCTTGGAAATATAATTCAGTTATACTCCTTCGCACAAAATTTGGTTCATTTATTTTTAACGGTTGCTGAGATAATCCACCGTTCCGGTTTTTCTACTTACCCTGTATTGTTAAACATAGTAAGGAAAAAATAGACACAACCAAGTTTTAACGACACAATTACGAATCCATCCGCCAACTTTTTAATGATTTAAAACGATAAGTGCGGTGCACTATAAAATAATTTAATTTTTTAGCGTAAAACGTTTTTAAGTAGGCTATATTCACAATGAAGAAGCATCATCGCCCTGTATGATGTGCTGTTAAAAGGGAGTAGTCAAATTCTTGATTATAAAATATCAGAAATGGGTAAGGGTATAAATTATTCACAAATGAGATTTCTCCTTTTAACAGCACGTATATATATAGGGCAATTAAAAATTATTCATTTTTTCAAAAAAATTATCACCCCGTAGGATGTATTGCTAACAGTAAATAACATCGGTTAATATAAAGTTATAGCTTCACGTTTTTTTTAATTTTATTTTTTTAATTGTCTTAATAACTTAATTATTAAAAGAGATATGGCCGTTTAAATCAAAGCATTTTTGTATTAAAGCTTATGAAAGAAATCGAGCATATGCGATAATTATTTTGAGTAGTGTATATACATTTCCGTATTTTGGCTAAAAAAAAATGAACAGCAAAAAAGTTCTCGTATTTCCAAGTTGCGCCTTTCCATACGAACACATACCAGTGATTCTACTTTCTTGCTTTCTATTTTTGCGCCCTCCTTTTCCTAGCGCTGAAGCGGTCGCTTCACGGCTTCAAGCTTAATCCGGCACTGTTAATACCTTTGATTAACTATGCGTCCTTCAGTTTTGGAGGAACTACCCGCCTTTCTCCACGTGTTTATGCTTTAAGCTTTAAGGTATTTTAACAGTTTTTTAAAGTGTTTTTGTGTATTTTTTTGCATTTAATTTTATTAAAACTTATGCAGATTTAAATTGTAACTTGCTATAATATTATGGTTTACTTACTTTAAAAATCTGTATACATTTTTAACAAAGGCAGTTTCAAGCAAAAGTACCGCATGGCCAAATTTTTGTTTCTTAACAAACAGTATGCATAAACATTACCAGATGCAAAATTTTACTTAAGAAACATTTTAAACTAAATAAAAACAAAATACTTTGATAAAACATAATATCAGTAAAAGAGAGAGAATCTTTGCACCAACATCGGAAACATGTAGCAAAAAAATTAGACGAAATTTGTCCAGTACCGGTTTATTTTAAGATTATGTCTTTACTAGATATATACTTTTATACTACTTAGGCTAACAGATCTAACCACACCTAAATTTAGGATCCTATTTGGCTCCATATTTTTAGGCTCCTAATTGGTATACATTTTAACAAAAAATCCTCACCTAATACTAATTTATAACACTTTTGCTTCTTTATTTAAATAGTTATTTAGAAGTTGTTAAGACAAATCTAACAACCTAGAATTAATACATCTATTTAATGGGTTTTAATAAATTATAATAAAAGGTCTTTTATTTAACATTTAGCATTTTTTTTTAATCTTGCTTCTTTAACGTGTCTTAATTAGCTGAATTAGTTAGCATTTTGACAGTAATGCTTGCCTTTGTTTTGTAAATCCGATAACTCTGCCGGCCGCCGAAGTCTCATTTTGTACAACTGGGACCAAACTAATACGCCAAAATTGGCTTTTAATTGGGTAAAAATGATGTATAGAATATCGCGCAGATATTATATTATCTGGAAACAAATTAATAATTTCTGGTTTTTAGAATATCACAATTGGACAATTTAAAAACGGTATTTAAACGAGTGGAAAATTGAAAATAATTAGATATAAGTAGGTCATTTTGTCATGGCATTCCCATCATTTGCGCTTATAGGAAATTCAAATTTAGGAGCAGGAGTGTTGCAATTCTGATCTCAGTTGATAAAAATGGGTATCTAGGTTAAAAGTGTCGAAAATATTTACCATATTTACAGAAATATACGAATTTGGGTTTGTGTCTCAGCTAGAAGCAAAAGCACTTTTAAAAACAAAGATTTTATTTTAGACCAAATACTTATTGGTCATCATAGTCTAAAAACCAAAATAAAACAAAGAGTACTTACCAGCGTTTCGTGGTATTTTATATAAAGTGACAAAACGTAAGTGCTTAAATACTTACACTTAAACTGCAGGCATACCAAATCCGACTTTGCACCTTTTTCTTCATGGCAGAATGGTTTAACGGAATCTATGATAACAATAACCAAAACACACAAATTTTAAACTAATTCTTCTTGTATTTTATATTGCATTTATTCAATAAATTATTTAAAAAAACACGATATTAACTGCCACAACAACAAGAAAAACTTGACAGTTAATTGTCATGGACTCTTATACTAGTTCAAAATTATGCCGATGAGGGCTTTTTAACAAAATTAAAGCTTAATTTGAATTATCTATTCGCGTCTATGTACCTTTCTGGTACTTAATTTCATGCTATTATACAAATCGTGAGAAGTGTATGTCTTAAAGCAAGCAAAATATTGAAATTTAAAGTACGACACCGGTCAAATTTATCGGTAGTGTGTATTTACGAAACAATTTTGAAATATATATATTTTTTATTTCTAACATTGTTACATTTATAAATTGCGTATTTGTTGTAATTGAAGGTTTTTAAAACGGATTTTTTAAAATTACCATCATAAGGATACTTTGCTAAAAGGGGTAAAAGAAGTGGATTCTAATGGTAGCAATATATTACTATTGGATCATGATACTTACTCAGAGACTAAGGTCAACGAATAAGACAAAGAAAATAGAGATGAAACAAAAAAGTCAAAAATATTTTACGATAGCAACTTCTTAAATGATAAAAGTCGCTACAAATGGTCAAAAAGGTTGTATATCTCCTAAGAATACATGTTACTACATACCCGCACAGAAACTCTTATAAACCATATTTTTTATAACTTTTGTATTGTATGTATTTTGTTTAAAATGGTTTATTTTTACTTTCTGTGATTTAAAACGGCGTGCTGAAGTTCTTATTTTATGTCTATTAAATGCTCTTGTTGCCTATGACAAAAATCTGAAAATAAAAATAATTCTATTAATATCTACTCTTGTTTAATTTAAAAAATCTTAAAATTGTATTAAGTGTAAATAAACAATCCGTAAAAACTACTTCGTATACAATATTAAAGAAAGAACATTCTTGTTGCCCATATATTGGTAAAAATGACCGGTGGTCTGTGGTTGCGTTCCAGAAACGGCACCTTGAGGTTAAGGGTAACTTAAATCAATCGACAGCGATAACCCCTTTAATTTAAAACACATTTTTCATTTTTAATATACCCATTTTACACGTGTCTGTTGAACTTTGATTATACCTATTACTATTACCCGCTAGGTCGCTCATGGTACTTTGTGCAACTAAGGCTTTTTGTTTTCAACCTTAAAAACAAAACATCTGCAGCAATATCAGTTAGGTCTTTCAACTATTTATTTTAAACAAAATATACACATGCTTTGTACTAGTACTAAATATTAATTATTTTTTATAATTTGTCGACGCACATAATGTTTATTTATAGAAACCGTTAGTTGTACCAGCTGTACACTGAGACTCCATGTCAGTACTTAACAAATAACATAAAAAATAATGTTCAAAATGTCAGTGCCGATAAAATGTTAATTGATGAATTAAAGTCAATGGCTTTTTAACTACTTTTCAAAGTGTAAAGCTATCAATACCGAAATATTCATTTATCTTAATGGGAGTGTAAATTATGACCCTTATAATGTCTACTCATGCTAACAACCGATTCCGATGTCCATTATAACTATTTTCTTATAAAAAAATTAAAATAACATTTAAATAAATGGTTTCAGTTACTTACTTTTATCATTAATCTCTTTTGAGTTAAGTAATAGCTTGATTTTTATAATATTGACCTGCATGTCATTCTACAATATATACCAGGGCTTCCCAAACTGTGCGTATTGATGGGGCAAAGTAGAGTCAAGGTATTTTAGAAGAAAAAATAAGATATTTTCTCCGAAATAATGAATTTAAGGTAGAACTGTACCTTTTTACTTTTTCTAAATAATAAATTTCTATCTGAGGTAATGGCGTCGTGAAAAAGTAGTGTCCAAGGGCGTCATAATAGGTTTGTTCCAGCAGGCTGTCATAAATGTTTGCAACCATTCGGATTCTGCGCACGTCAAATTTTTCGTTCCAGCAGTGCCATGTTTCTAACATTATACAATTGTTTGTTGTTCCAGCAGTAGTTTTAAGATGTTGGAAACATGTTGGAAACTGTTTGAAAAATTTGCAAACTTTCTTCAAACATTACTGACAATTTTTAACATAACCTTTCTTGTATTGACGTATAAGCAGTATGCACGCCTTGTTTATTTTTCGTTCCAGCAGAAAACTGTTGCCAACATTTGTGACTAATGTTTGTAACAATTTCTGCGTTTTACGATTGTTGCTAACATGTTTCCAACATTCTCCTGGAACAAACCTATTAGGTTATTTTCTCATGTGTTTTTACGTAAATAATAAATAGAATATAGACTAATTCAATAAGGATAGTGCCTACTTATAAAATATGGGAGATATCGACTCGGAATCGAGTTTCAAATAAGTTAAGAATCACCATTCAGTAGCGTCTCGATAAGTTACGACTCGAGACAGCGGTTAAGAATCCGCCTGCTGATCAAACTCTGTCCTCTGGTAAGTCTATAACCTAATTTAGGATACAGATATGGAGAAGCACATATGGCTGGCAATTTTTTAAATTAAATAAATTAAAATACCACTCTCTTACAAGCGAGAATTTTTAACATAATACAAAGGAGGCGTTTGAAAACCTCTGTAGCACATTTTGTTTAACAATGAGTCAAAATTTCTTAAGCGGGCCACTAAAAATTGACTATTTTATTTTAATATACCTGTCAACATATTTTGGTAACTTAATAGGTTGAAAGTAATATCCCAAAAGATTTTTAAAAATTTTAATTTTTAAAAATTTACGAGGAATAAAAAAAATTCGAGTTCTATTTTTGTAAATTACAATGTATCGGTGAATCATTACTACATTTTGATACAAATTGGTTTGTGTCCTAGGGAATAGTACCGGATCAGAAAAAAATTAATTAAAAATAATTACTTTTATACTAATTAAATGGAAATTTAGCTAACTTCTCGGTATAGCAAATTGGTTTGTTTGCTAAGAAATAGTAAAGAAACAATAAAAATAAAAATTTATGTAAAAATAGTCCTTTTAAATAATTAGTTATATAGCAGACAAATGGAAATTTAGCTAACTTCTCGGTGCTGTAAAAGAATTTTGTTTATTTAAAATATTCGTTATTCTTTTAACTAAATACTGACACAAGAAAATGTTTGTACTCTCTTACCAAAAAAAAGATATTAGCACTTTAATAACATCGGTTTTATTTAGCCTGGAAGATCGCATAAGGTAGAAATATTTTCAGAAACTCGCCGAAAGACACAGCGCTTGGAGCAGCGCGTCCGCTTTTGCCGCTGTTTATTAAGCAATTATATTTTTTTGGTAGAGAGCATAAAATATTTGCCATTATTTAGTTATTAGATTAACAAATATTTTTATATTAACAAAATTCTTCTGTTGGCACACACATTAGTTTACATCGAATCCCAGGGATAATTTGCTGATATACTGTATTTTAGAAAAAAAAGTACTCGAAAGTTCGAATCAGTCATAAATTTTAAAAAACTTAGATTTTTAAAAACTGTTCCGGAGTATTACTTTTAACCTCTAAAGCTACCAAAATATGTTAATAAATGCATTTAAAACAAACAGTCGATTTTTAGTGGCCCGCTTAAGGAATTTTAACTCAACAGTTTTTTAATAAAGAATCCTGTTTTTTAATTAGTTATTAACCAAGCTGTAGGTAAAGTACTTTTATTAAAGATCTTTATTTAGAATTAATTAATTGGTTTGGCACAATATGTTGCCCTCTCGTAGGCATATTGGATGTAAAAGAATACTCCCAGGGAGCTGAAAAACCCCTGTACGAGTCACTGAAGATCTTGTACACCTAATTATTTGGTAGTTAGTAAGAAAAAAGGTTTAAAACAGTAATAATTTTTATGTTACAGTATTTTTGGTAAAAAATAATATGTGGCTTTTAGAGCAGCTGATATAATTAAGACTAGTAAGTGAAATGCGTGGGTATTAAATAATATATAATAGTGCTAGTAATACCTAATGAATTGGTGTTTAATTTTTCATCTACGTATATTAAAAATAAAATATTTTACTTAATACATCAATCCTGTAAAATATTTTTATTTGTACCGAGACATTTAAAAAGGAAAAGAACAAATTATAAAAGTGAAATCGATTGTTCAATTTCAAAAAATTATACGAATACAGGAGGTTGCATTGTGTTTTATATTGCGGTTTTAATTATTATTATGAGCTAATTGTATACTAATTAATTGGCAAATCATTCTAGCAATTAAAAAGTTAGATATAAGCTGTCATTAAACACTTTTATCATTAAAAACTTGATTAAAAGTTATTATGATTTTTTATGCATTTTCACTTTCAATTAAACTTAAAAAAAGTAGATACCACTGCACTGCTTTTAATTATGTAGCATGATCTATAAACAACACCGTTATTTTTTTTGCTAAATAAAATCCTAAAACATATTTTTCTTCTAAAAAGAAATTAAAAACATTTTAGAAATACACAAAAAAACTAAAAATCTTTACAGAGTACTGGCACAATTGCTCAACTTTTCTCTGGTTGCTAATTTATTGGGTATTTCTACCTGCTAAGTTTATAATTCACTATCCTAATACTTAAGATAAGCTTTTAATAATATCGACCTTTAAAGTGTCGAAGAATTAACCTAAATTATCTTATTATTAGGCCCTTAGTCATGTACACCTAAGGTAGCAAATGTTCGGTGTAGATGGATTGAATTTAATTCCTTTTCTTAAATTTTTGTCAAAATTTTAATTTTTGTGGAAATGCCCGCGAAATTATTTAAAACGCCGCGCACAGACCGATGACGTAGTTGGACTGTGCTACGTGACAAAAGATACAGGCTACGACATCCCTTTCTATTGCGTTCTCCTTTGTTGACATGTTTATTTAACGTGGCGCTTTCCACAAAAGCAACATTGTAAAGCTCTTTGAACTGGCAAATTGTGAAATACATTTTAATTAACTTTAAAAATTGTTTACAAAAAAACTAAAGACAATTTGGTTAAAATTTATATTTTCCCGGGTTTGTGACCTATTTGCCTTATATTTAAAATAGTTTTTACGATTGTGAAATTTTGGATAAAAGCCTATTGTTTTTTAATATATTCTAAAGTAAATAAATAAATAAATAAATAAAATTGTTTAAAAACACTTTTTTTTAACCAAATATTACACTCGTGGCCATCGGATAATTATTATAATGAGATAAACTGTTTTTAAACTTGATACAACCCATCTTTAAAAGTACCAATCTCTAGTTACTATGAAACCTTATTGTTATTTTTTTAAAATTTTTAATAGTAATTTGATAATATTAATAGTAGGGAGTTTTTAGATTCAAAAGCAGTAAAAATATCGCACACAATGTTTAAGTGTGAATATTTATATATTGTATTTTGGCATTCAAGCAGCATGGTAACAATAAAGTCTAAATTTTAAAGAAACTAAGCACAAAAGTAACGGTTTACCTTCACTTACTTGGTTTCTGTAATGTCCTACATAGATATTATTTACTTTAAATACAATGAGGTTACCTTTTCGTCGGGTACCAGCATTTTAAATACATATTCAAATGAATACAGGTTATAAAGAGCCATAGTTTAAAGAACATATGTAATTTAAAAATGGTTTAGTTAATTTGTCTTTGTTAAACACGTTAATTACAAACATAAAGGGTTCTTACGTCGATGCAGATAAAA
Organism: Listronotus bonariensis; assembly: GCA_014170235.1. Taxonomy (NCBI): domain Eukaryota; kingdom Metazoa; phylum Arthropoda; class Insecta; order Coleoptera; family Curculionidae; genus Listronotus; species Listronotus bonariensis. Next base: position 120,757 of record JACEGR010000277.1, read on the forward strand.
ACTATAATTTCTTTTTCGTACAACAGCAGCAGATTTGACTTTCAATTTTTGTAATTGACGGATTTATATTCACAATATTCAAAATTTAAAACATTAAGTATTTCTAAAAAACCTATATGAATAAAAAAATAAATAAAATAAACGTAAAATATGTATATGTTAAAAAACTAAATAAAGATGTTCCTAAATGGTATAATAATATAGCAAAAAATTTGGCATTTTTGGTCTGCTAGTATATTAGTTTTAGCCTATTTCTGTTACATCTTTTAATTCATTCCATAAAAATCGGAATATCTCTTTAAAGCCGAATAAAAAGGTTGCAAATTAAAATATCGAAATGTGTTTTAAGTAAAAAGTACTTTCGGTTAGTTTTGATTATTTTTACTGTGCCATTCCTTTATGGGTAAAAAATATAATTTTCTATAATAAGTTAAGAATAACATACGGCTACGTGTTTGTTAATTTAAAACTGCTGATATGGAAATTAGTTTAAGATTAATAAACATTTATAATGCTTCTTAAATATTTTGGCACTTAGGCTAATATTACAGTTGTCGTTATTTTTATATATAAAAAAATTCTGTAAGAAATGTAGGTAAGTGATGCAAGGTATCTACCAAACTTTTCATGCGCATCAAAAGCTCATTAAAACTGCATCTGGACTCACGCGAAAATGTAGTATTTAGGTCTGTTGTTTATTTAAAATTTAGACGAAATATAAAAAAGTAATGACAAAATGATGATACCGGACATACATTTATGTACAATGTAAATACATTTTTATATTATGTTTTGAGTACCTAATTTAAATAACCGATAAAATTTTAATATTAACCAATAAAAAAATCATTAATTTACTATCAAAATGGCCAAACCGTCATGGTTTTCCCAATTCATTAAATTAAAATTAGCTCAGAGGTTGACTGCAACGAAAAATATAATATAAAATTAAAACAAAAAATACAACTAAAATACTTTATAATGGAGTCCTCAGTAGTACCTACATATATTGATTATAAAACAAATTGCCTACGAGTAAAAAGTGATAAGAATTTTTTTCTGAATTTTGTGGGTTGGGACGTTATTATAATAATAGTTAAAATTAGAAATATAAAAATTAGAATTAAATAAGAAACGACAAAGAAATATTTTAACATTTTTTTAGGCAATTAGTCCCTGGGCCAGTAATGAAATTCACTTTATGATATTAACACTTTTAAAACCTTTTAGAGGGTTTTTTAACGAGTCTACCACGAATATTTATTCAGCTATATAATATGGAAGCGACACGTTAAACCAGCCTGTCAATGTCAAATGTTTCGGGTGTTGGACTGGGCAAACAAGTCGATTTTTTTGTCGGACTAGTTTACCACAATGTTTTACATGCAATTATTAAATATTGTGCCAAAAATCACGTTACAGTCACGGAACCATAAGGCCCCTTGACATGTTTTAGGTATCGGATTGGGCGGGTTTCGTAACTGAAATCCTTACGATTTTTAGCACAATTTTTTAAATTGTACGCAAAACATTGGGGTAAACTTGTCCGACAAAAAAGTGATGCGTTTGCCCGGTACGACACCCGAAACATTTCACATTGACAGGCTAAATTAAAGCGCCGCTTCCATATATGGCGGTATGAATATTCGTAGTAGACTTGTTAAAAGGAATACTTCCAAAAAGGTGTTAAAAGTCCATTATTATGAATGTGAATTTCATTACTGACCCAGGAACTAAATCTTCTAAAACGTATTTGTTGCAAGCCAATTTACTTAATTATTTGGGTGCGGTAACAAACTTGTCAAGCTCTTTTCTTGACCGACGCACGGCTCGTAAATTTATTAAAAACAAAAACATAGCTTTATAAAAACGTGACATAATTTTGGTAACGAAACCAGGGTTCTAGACAAACATTTAATTTAAACCCCATATTTTTCCCACATTATAAGTTATTCGATTTTTTTCTTTACATTTCAGAAATGCCTTAATGGCACCACATTTCAATCATAGCCTAAACTCCTTTAAGTTACTAACGGATCATATTTAATTTTATTTAAAGAGGAGCTGGCATTATGCTCACTGATGAGCTGTAGAGAACCTTCTAACTCTATTTTAAAAATGTTTTTATGGTTTCTTTAATACAAATAATTTCTTTGCTAAAGTATATATATATATTAAAAATCCTTTCCCTCTTTATCTTTTAAATGAAACCAGAATTACAAGCGTTTATAGTTTAGCTCCAATTTGTACATACAGTGAGGTTTTTAAAAATTCTCTCCTCCTTTTGAATAGGAGAAGATATTGAAGTTGAATAAAATATGGGTAAAAGGGTTATACTCAAACTACTTTCTAGCATGAAAATATTTTCCCGTGGTCTACTGTCAAGGGGGCACTAGCAACTTTTTTTTCCAAATTAAAAGGGGGTCAAGAAGCAACTCTTTTTAAAAGCCGTTTGATTTTCAGTAGAAGTTAAGTATAACGCCATTTTGTTTTTTAAAATCGACCCAGTCGTTCCAGACCTATAAGCTAATGCCATTAAAACCGCATTGTTTTTACACTATTTAAGCCAAATTTCAAACGGTTCTAAATCTGGAACGGATAAACCGATTTTTAAAAACAAAGTGGCATTAAGTAGAGTATTTAAAACAAGGTGCTTCATGACCCCCACTCGATTTGAAAAAAAGTTGCTAGGGCTCCTACTGGGTCACGTGACAGAAATTATTTTTATGCCAAAAAGTATCACCCCTTTAACCCAAATGCACCTGATCTCGATATCTTGTTCCATTCAAATAATGAAAGGAGGGAGGACTTCTGATATCATCACTGTATATTTAATATGTTAAACCTGCTACCTGGATATTTTTTTCACCTTCCAAAACATTCCAAATCTTATAAATAAACTGATTTATACCTACTTTCTTAAGGAGGTTCCCAGAATAAGTGCTTTAAGAAATAGGTAAAGACGGAAACTTGCGTGGACTGTTACAAAAAGCTTAGTGGCAATGGCAAGAATTTGACAATAGTAATTTTAATAGCAAAATGTAAAAAGCTAGCATATCCAACTAAAACAGCACCGCATTAACGACGCTATTTTAACAAAAGACAATTTGTTAATTAAGTTTTAAAATGTGTACGCCGTTAATATTGCCATTACGTGACAATATAACACAATAATAGATCTATGAAAGCGGCCTTTTAATTAGGTACGATTAAAGGGTTCTTATACATGGGTAAAAAGCGTTAATTGTTTTAACACTTCGTCCTTGCTTTGAAATTTTCTTCAATTGATTTTAATTGTTTTCAGCAAGGCCAGATGCCGAAAATATTTGCGTATGATTTCCTTAAAAAAGCCATTATTGTGTTAACAGAAATAATGGTTGTAATGGTTAATTTAGTAAAAAGGATGCTGATTAGTAAAAACTCTTTCAATATGTGTTTAATTTAGGAAACCTTGAATAGACTAAATAGTGCTTTTAGTAATATATTTTTGTATTTTAAATTCTTTTGTTTATTTAAAATATAATTGAAAAGGTCAAGTTTTTTCGTTTATTTTAAATTACTTTTGGGCACGCATAGAACCGCTTTGGCAACTAAATTTAAAATGATTATACATACATCTAGTTTTTTTAACCTACTTAATATATATTTTCGACTATGTTTCACAAATAATAACAGGTAGTTAACCACACTGCGTTTAGTTTCTCCTCAAGCAGAAACAATTTAGGAGCAAATAAAAAGAAATAGATGACGAAAGCATAATGTTATATTATTGTAATAAATAACACATAAAGTAAAGATGCATGATTCCGCAGTAAATTACTTTTTCCTTAAATACTTTTATTTGAATTTTTAAAGCACAATATAATTTTGTGTTAATAAATAAGTATTTTTTTAATATTTACCATATGAACCTGAGAATGCTTTTTATATTTTAAGCCTAAATTAATAAGTAGTAAAGGGTGTTGGTAAATCGGTTCTCCGATTGGAAAAGGGGTCATGAAGTTATTACCAATAATAGGTAAATCGGTTCCCGAGCCCCAAAGGTCGTATGGTATATTGATGGTCTATGCTGGTTGGTCACCTTATAAAATTTTACCTTACCTGACCCCAAGGTTAGTTTATATTTATAAGGTTGCGACATATCCTCAACTTTTACGCGGTTTGAGGTCGGGGACGCAAGGAAGGGCACTCCACGGAGAAAAGTTGGCAAGACTGGGTAAAATCAAAGCTGATGATCAATCCAGTGGTGTCTAAAATTTGCTCATTTTATTTTGCATTGTTTTGGTAGTGATATTTGTTGAAAGATGTAATTCCAAATGTTTTTAATTTAAAGTAAAAGAATTTACAACTTATTGATAGTTAATAACTGTTGTATAAACGGTTGTTCTACTAATACAATAAACTGTATAACGCCGGCACTGAACAACATTGCCGAAAAATGGAAGATGTGACGTCATAACACGTCAAAGCAATATGGCCGAATGTCGTGACCTTATATAGACCGACTTTGACCTAACCCTTTTTTCTAGTTTGGTCACCTTCGACAAAAATGTGTAATTATTTCTTCTTGTTTGCTACCCTAAAGGTAGGCATAGAATAGGCATGATGACAACGTCAAGAAAGGACTGTTATTTTATATTTATTATATGGAATAAGATATATAGATAATAAAAAAACGTGTTTATTTTAACAATGTAATCATGATTAATATATAATTTTCCTAAAATAAATCCATAAAATAAAGAGCCGGCCATAAATCCTAAAACACCAATCAGAGGGAATAACGTCACGAGCAGTCACGAGTAGATAAAGTGCGTTTAATATCACAAATTTAACATAGTAATTTTACATAATCTTAAAGTAAACACCTACTAGAGGTTGCGTTGCCGCTTTACAGTTAACAGCTTTTGTGAAAGAGACACGCACCCCTGCTTATTGGTGACGTCATGTCTATATAAACAGCGACGCAAATTTTTTGCAAAGATAATTTTTTTTTTGGAAATAGCACCTACTTCTGAACTTCATAGAACAGTTTTTAAAAAAACTGTCATTATGCCTATCCTCAAGTGGATTTATAAAGTGTATATTAGTCTTGGGTTTAATTAAGTAATAAAAAAATTTATATGAACAACTAGAAATTAAAAAATCACTTATAGACAATACAACTCTTTCTACCAATTATCAAATAAATTTCGCAGATATGCCAATTATAAATAAATTTATTACCACATCTGGGCCGCATAATAAAACCCCTAATAATATTTTATAGACCTTTTTGGGAAAAACGTGTTAAATGGCTCTGTTTATATTTCTCTTTTTTAAATTCAGTATACGAAGTATTCTTGATGAAGCCCTAGAAAGGCGAAACAATTGTAGAGTAATGCTCTAATAATTTTTGAAACATTAAAAAGCAATTTTTTCTATTTAGTATTAATAAAAAAAAACTTTCCAGAACTAACCATGACCTGCCACCTATAATCTGTACTATTAACAGAACTATTGTAATGCAAGAAGACTAGATACTGATTTAAAAGTCGTTACACATGTGTTTATATTTAAATTCGCATTTGGGTAATGCGCATTACAGTGCTTATGTAAACGTAGAATAAATATGTCTGTCTATATTATTTAATTATATGCACACCTTTAAGGTACCAAACAAGAAGAAATAATTATGCATTTTGTCCAGGTGACCAAACCAAAATAAAAAGGAACAAAAGAGGTAAAATTTCATCAGGTGTCCAAACAAGAAGTTTTCAAACAAGAGAACACCATATTGGTTTCTGGTAATAAATACGTAAACGGCTCGAGCAGGCACCGATTACCTGGAAGGGTGTATTTATCTTGGGGTGGGTTTTAGTTATTAGCAATTTCGCATTTTTGTTTTGACTTGCGAGTTAAATAAACACCTGTGTTGCATTTTAGTCATGAAATAATTGTGAGTGAACGAGTAAAACAGTTCTGGTTAGTTCAATAAACAAATTTATTAAAACTGACATAATCCTGTTTTATTACTATATTCAATATTCCTACTCTATTCGGAGGTGGTCAGGTAGCGTAATCCTGTTGGGAACCAATTTACGTATAAGTCGTTAGGACAACCAAGGTTGGAACAATTTTCTTATATTTGTGATTTGGTAACCAATTAACATGTGCCCATTTTAAATCTAAAAGACTTATTAAATTGGCCACAGTAAAAAATAAACATAGAAAAATGCAAAAACTTTAATAATATAATTACCATATTTTAAAAATTCTCTTTCCGAGAGATTTTTCCTTAAAAAACTTTTTTTTAACGGAATTCAAACCAGTGTTTTCTATTTTCTTTAAAAGTAATTAATAAATCTAACAAAGTGGAAAAGCGATTCCTTTTCCGAAACTCTCTTTGAAAAAGTTTTTCCATATCAAAAGAGCGTTAATTTACATTTTAAATACTCCGGAAAGGCACAAATTCGAGAAATTGCTATTTATTGCTGAAAAACGGATTATCCTTTGTCCTAATTATTCGTGGAAATTTAAGAGAGATGAGATTAAAGCAACTTAATTTGCGAAAGGAATTAAAACTATTTTATTCCTTAAGAAATTTATTTACTTTATTTTTTAAATACCGCCCTTGCCTTAATTATATTTGTTTTGCATATTTTAGTTCATTTGTAATAGATTTAAAGATATTTTAATTATTTTAACTATATTTTAACATTTTTATGCAATGCCTAGTGCATTGCTATAGCTGACACCGTCGAATGATATTCTAATATAATAGTTCGAGATCCGAATAGAAGGCGACCTTCATCCATTTGTTTTCCGGATAAAAACTGTTTTATATTAAAGATGGTATAAAAACAAAGGTCATATGGACGAATGTGAATGGATCGTTGCCTAAAAAAATAGGTCATAGGTTGCCTATATTTAATTTAAAAAAATAACCTTTAAATTTTTGACACACCTTGTATAATGGCAACCCCTATATTTTTAACTACGTACGTATGCTAGTTAATAAAATATATATTTTTAAATAATACAGAATGTACCAAAAAAGTTTCATAGGTTTAACAATTTATTACAGCTTTATTTCTAAAATCGAAGAAACCAAATGTACTAATATATTAGTACTGTCATGTATAATAAAAATGAAAATTGACGTTATACATGGTCACTGAAAAATTTGAAAACTTTTTTTAATTGGTCATAGCCTTAACCTAATTTTTTTAGGAAACCCTATAGCAATACCTTGTTTAAATACTATCTTTAATATAAAACAGTTTTTCCTATTCGGATCTTAGACTATAATAATAATTAGAATATCATTCGACCGTGGATATGACTTCTTTACACCCTAGACATGTTTTCTGGTTATGCCACTAAATAAAACGTATTACTTATTATATACAATGTAAATAAATTTATCTATTTTTAAATTATGACGGCTTCAAATGTGACATATTGAAACATATAAGGAGCTATAAAATCAAAACGATTTGATTTACGACTCCTTTGAGTACTTTATTGAACAAAGCTTTCCTTTTTGGTTTTATATTCGTTTTTTTATGGGTACCTAACCAGAGTTTATTAAATGAAGAAAGTTAAAATTTAAAAAGTATAAGTCTTGATTTTAAACTGAAGGCATTTTTGTTCAATTTTATTTAGCTTTTTAATAAATTTAAAAAAATTGATTCATGGCACACACTTTTTATAAGAAGTATATTATATAAAAATAATTACCTAATAATACAACTAACAAAAGGGCTCTAATGGATTTTATACTTTTTTAAATATCTCTAGGACTTCTACTGCATTACAACATATTTTTTTATTTGCCTCTTACCGTGGTCCCCGGGCTCCAAACGGAAAAGTCAGAGTCACCGTTAAAAAGATGCTGTTTTTTTAAAATCGTTAACATGAAGTTAAAGTACTCCATTCCAGTACACTACATGAAGTGTTAAAAAGTAACTTTTTTAACACTTCAAAGCTTTTTTCACACTTTGAATTAGTGTTTTGTTTCAATGCCTGCTACAATAGACCTAAATGCAATTTATGCAATGTAACAGCAAACGCGACATCAACTAAACCAAACGGTCAAGATTAGTTACCTTTGATTTCGTCATTATTTCTTTTAGTTCATGTGTCACTAGTTTTAAAATCTGACAGTTTGCAAATATATTTAATAGAATTTATTGAAAATTGATAGTAATTATCAATCTTGGATGACTAAGAAATTAAAAAAAATTTATACTGTTTTAGTAATTTTTCTACAAAAAATAAGTACATCAAATTTTCTTAAATTAAATAATAAATGCATAGTTATGAAGAGGATAATAGTCTCTTAAAAATAAAAAGGCTATAATTTTTTGTTGCAATATAATGGATGTGCGGCAAAAATTAAAATTAATAGGTTTAGATAAATAAAACATGTATAAAATGGTATTTTGAAAATTTGATATATGGTCGTGGAAAAAATATAATAGGTAACACATGCATAAAGTGTCTTCTTTTTACTCATGGGATTGCCGCCGCACTCGCCTAACGGCTCGTGCTGTCAAACTTCCCATTCATTAAAACAACTAACACTTTATACACTTGTTACATAAATTACTATTGTGCATTAGTCCGTTTTGCGCACGCGGGTCTACCTTCGGTGCCACCCGGTATATTGATATTCATTTGAATGGACAATGCCATTCTGAGTACAATGATGATGAGTCTATTTGCTACGTTTTGACATCTAACCTATAAATATTTTTAATTTATGATTTAGGGTTTCATTAATGCGATAAAACTATAAGTTTTGGTACAAGAAGTCACGGAAAAAGATGTAACTATTTATTTTGCCGTGACTAAATGGTCCAAAATTTAACGTTATAATATATTTATGGCACTCCAGATTAGAAATTACAAACTAAAAATATTTGAAGGTTAGATGTCAAAAAGTAGCAAACGGAGTATCATTGTGATCGAAATAATGTTTCCTATTCAAATAAATAAAAACGTACCCGGTTTCCCATTTTAAATAATAAAGTTTAGGTAGTAACAGAGAACAAATAAATTCATGAAATATTGCACATATAGGTGATATATCTGCTTACTAAATTTTATTTTAATATTATAAAAAGTTACAGAGGCAAGTATTTAGGGTACGTTTTCTCGAAAACTACTAAACCGATTTTAAAGTACCAAAGTCTGTTGAAATGAGAATTTAAGACCCTTTAAGACAAGGTATCACTTTACCTCTTTTTCCATTTAAACTTTTTGACGTTTGTGCTGGTGGGGGAGGGGATTACCCTGGACAAGTAAATTTTAACACAAAAATGTGTCCCCCTAAAAATGGAAATGACATGTTATAGGATTTTTATTTGGTTTACTAATAACGGAATTGTAGAGAGTGGCTCGTTTTTGAATGCATTGAATGTCCTAAACGTCTTACTTTCGAACTAAAGGGTATAAAAACGTAAAGAAAATCATCTTTTTTTAGTGATAACTTTTATACTAATTTAGATAATTTTGGAAAATTTAAGATGCGTTTCCACTCGGCCTAAAGCAACAACAAAGCGAGACCGATACGACTGTCAGTGCGTTAAACACTAGCAGGTCGAGATTAGACAAATAATACCTACATGTAAACATTCCGGATGACCAATCGGGCTTGCATTGGTGTTTTTTTAGACCGTCTCCTTTCCACGCATGGGCAGAAATTCGCCATTGAACGTTTTAAAGTAGCATGACGTGTATATTTATATCATTTTTTTTAAATATAGAATCACCTCTCAAAGTTTGACGGCTTTGGGCACCCTGTAATAAGGCAAAATAACAATTTTTAATAGTCATACAACTTTCTTTTTGGTCGTAATAACTTTTTACGCTAAAACTTTAGTTTGGTATGAAGAAGAAACATGCATATATTATTGATATACATCACGTTCAGTCAAACAGAATCGTAAACACGCATGTATTCATCTCAGATAGGATGACTAATCGTGCTTGCTTTATTGTAGCTTTACTGGCCGATATGGGTACTTTTCAAATTAAGTTATACAGAATAAAATAATTTTTAAAGTACCAAAAACCTTACAAGATAGAAAGACACTTATTATTTTAATTTATTACACAGGACTTCCTTTTTAAAATACTTGTTTAACTGGAAAATTATCGTAAGCTCTGCCCATAATCAGCGCAATTTATTTTATTATTATGGTTGGGTTACGTAACAGTTACTGGGAAAGGTATAATTATTATTAATTTAAATATGTCAACAATTAACAGGTGATTGGAATCACTAATGCTTTATACATATTGCGTATGTTTTATTTTACATTTGTTTTAGTTGTATTTTATTTTAAAGGTGTTTGACCATGTTTACTGTCATTTACTTATATTATGTAATTAAGTATTATATTAATTAAACATTATAATGTGCCTAGAAATAATTTTGAATGCAAATGTGAGTTTTCCAAAAATATAAACTATTTTGCTTTTTTTCAAATTTTACAGAAAATTAGCATTTTCCATAAATTTGGCTCTTTTTTTATATAAGCACATAACACAAAATAACAAAACATCATGTTTCAATAGCAATTTTTTAATTATTTATGTTCCGCAACTAGATATTTTATTGAAAATTAACCATTATATTTTTGACTTATTTTTTTTAACGTACTTAAGCTTTAAATATAAATATTAAGGTTATTTTTTATTACTTCGACTACTTACATTATACTAATAATAAATAGCATAGAAATAATAGATAAGTTCAAAAAATATGAGTCAATTATAAAAGAGTACTATTACAGAAAAAAATCTAAATGGAAATAAACTATGTAAATACCTATTATAGAACACTTTTAAACATTTATTCTAATATTTTGTTATTTGCTATTTTCAATATGCTATAATACATATTTATTTTATTTCCATTTAGTCAATATAACATTTTTTCTGCAATAGTGCTTATCTGTAATAAAATCATATTTATTTAAGCTAAAGTAAGTTAATTAAAATAATTTAAAAATATAAAAGGTAACTTTTAATAGATATCAAGACGGGGTAGCTAAATAAGAGGTATTAAAAATAATGTTTCGTTATTTTCTGTCATGGCCTTTTATAAAAAATGTCACATTTTTAAAAAATGCTGATTTTTGCTAAAATTAGAAAAAAACATACCTATATACAGACTGTTCCCGGATGACGTTAACAAGAGGACAAATGGACCAAAAATTTCATTTTTCAAAAAAAAACATTTTTCAATCTTAATCAAATCTTGTAAAAAATAGGATTCGCGTAAAAAAATGTCGATTTTGTATACAGGGTTTGCCAAAACTGAAAAAATATAATTTTTCTCCAAGAGTAAACTACCTTTATTTTTTATTTTTAAGCAAAATGACTTTAATAATTTTACAGGGGATTTAAAAAGATTTATAAAACTGATTTTGGAGCTATCAAAAACTAATTATTTTATCTTTTTTTAATAAAATGACCTGAAAAACTTTTATAATTTGGTTTTGACATACCTACCTTCTCGAAATTCCTACACAACAGAATTTTTCAGCTGTAAACAAATATGATTAAGGCGTTTTCGCCAAATTATGAAGTTCAATAAAATTTTGTATCATTGTGGTTATCGTTTGGTTAAAACTAAAAAATTAAGGTAGTTTACTCTTGGAGAAAAATCATATTTTTATTTTTTTGCGAACCCTGTATACATAATCAACATTTTCTCTTCGTGAAACCTATTTTTTCAAACAAACATTTTTTATGAAGAATGACTTTTTTCGAAAAATGAAATTTTTGGTCCATTTGTCTCTCTTATTAACCCTATCCGTGGACAGTATGTATATTTTGAAAAGCTTATAGAGAGCCTAATAAATACAAGTAAAAATATACAGGGTGTTCCATGAGAAAAAACATCAGTTGGGTAATTTTCTCAAATCGGCTTAACAGAAGAAACAAATAAATACAACACAATATTTTACGGAAAAAACGACACAAATAACCTATCTAAAGATTTTTCATAGCTTTAATAGCAAACGTTAAAGAAAATTATAAAAATAGGAAAAATTTGAAAATCACCTCTAGCTCCGAGATATGTAGATCGCAATAGCCATAAACGGTTTCCGAGATACCTCGTAAAACCATCGAAAATAAAACACCCTGTACAACATTTTGTAGCACACCATATTATTATCCTTTTTAAACTATTAATAGTTTTACCATCATTTTCTTTATATTGTAAAATTCAATAAACTAACAACTTGCAAGGTAGTCATTTTTCTTCTATGCCGCAAAAAGGCTTGGCAATGAGAAACACTAGCAAAGTAATAGTTGTTCACGCGATATACATAGCTAAAGGTTATGTAATTATAAAGATCGTGCATTAAGGGGATTGGAACTACATCATTTTTTAAATTGTTCTAGGCTGTGTTAGAATAATACAATTTATTTTTACTTACAAAAATGTATTTTAGCAATATTCTCTGTTCATCTTAGGCAAGTCCACCTATACGGGGTGTGATATAATGGGTGGGCAACATTTCTAGGTTTCATTGCTTTACTAAAAAAGTATTTATATACATTCCCTGAAAAATGGAACCTAAAGTAGCCAGTCGCCCAAAAGTAAAGCTCTAAAATCATAGTTTGCGCAAACTTTATATTTTCTATCTTCTTATTTTGATTTATTTTTACTAAGTTTAGAACAAATTAATATAATTATCAAGCTGCGATTTTTGCAGACAGGCTTAGATCTTTAAACTTTTTTTTTTGTTTCATTTTTGTCATTATCTTGTATGAGCCAAATTTGTTTAATACGCAATACAAACAAATAGTTGATACTTTTAATTGCCTGGCAGTCCACTTTTTGAAGGATAATAAATAATCCGTCATTTTTGAAAATTACCGAGGAAATTACCCTTGAACTGATCATAGCTTATATATACGTTTTTATATTTTAATATTTTAGAAAAATATATAGGTGTTCCATTTAAAATAACAATGTTGATATATATATATATATATATATATATATATATATGTATATATATATATATATATATATATATATGTATATATACATATATATACATATATATATATATATTGTTTTGTTTTAAAGTTACGCAATAAAATGGTGAAGTAAGAACGGTCACCCTGTAGTTTAAAAGGTGTTAAATATAATTAATAAATATACGATCTGGTATAGGGTTTCTGATACATAAAAATGCAATAATGTAATAATGTTTAGATGATTCCATTTTTAAAAATCTGTAACGCTTTATTCACTACCTGACTCACGATGAATTAATAGCACAATAATGCATTCAGAGCTTTTCTTGTAATTAAGTGAAATATACTGGACTTTATGCCATCGCTTTATAAAGCTAAGCAGATTCATGCAAAGAGAAAGAACGAGCTATACTTGATTCTTTCTTAACCATGAGAGATTAAGAATAGATTTTTAAGGGGGAACCAACTAATAACAAGCACAAATATACGTCTATACCTTTCACTTTGTGATATTTTAAGTAAGCTGCATTAGCTGAGTAATGAATATTTTAATGGGCTTATTTAGATTTGTGGTCTCAGCTTTTGTGTTTGAGAGATGAGATCTATTTTAAAAAATAACCATAGGTTTAATTTACCCACTTTCTAATGTCTCTATAAATATATATATTTTTAAATTTTGATATTAAACTTAGTTTATATGCATTAAAATACAAAATAGGGCAAAAATAGCTAAAATATTCTATGATCAAAAATTATTGTGGGTAAATCCTGCTTTTGGATGAAAGTAAGAATTATTTTCTTTTGTAATCTAAAATTCACACTTTGGTAAAAACTGATTATGCTTTCAAAGATAAGTAATAAAAAAACAATTTTTAAATCAAAGAAATTAACATGTTTAAAATTAAAATTAAAAAAATCCAAATGTGAAACTTTCTTCAAAAGTGTTTTCCTGCTTAATTGATTTTGCATGTTTATTGAGTATCCAGTGCTTTTCTTTGACACCCCTTCTTTCATTTGTAAACGGATATTAAAATAATTAATATTTAAGAAAATTAAATGGATGCGTTAATTTTATAGTTTAAGGTGAAATTGACAGATATCAACTTTAAAATGGCTTTTGGGCTGGGATTCTGGGACTCAAATTTTATGTGATTCTTTTTACCATTTACATTTGTCTTTTACACTTTAAAATAGCTTATTATATTCTAGCAGAAACAGAAAAACATCTATTACAAAATATTTTAAAAAGATAAGGACGTCTTCTTATCCCTATTATCCTTTTTCTTATGTTTCTTACGGAATCTTAGCCTTGGGCGCCTATTTATCCGTAGAGTCTATTCTTTTTACCATTTATATTTGTCTTTTACACTTTAAAATAGTTTTTCATATTCTAGCAGAAACAGAAAAACATCTATTACAAAATATTTTAAAAAAGATAAGGACCTCTTCCTATCCCTATTATCCTTTTCTTATGTTTCTTACAGAATCTTAGCCTTGGGCGCCTATTTATCCGTAGAGTCTAAAGTTCTATAGCCTAGGGTCAAGGCTTGTCAATTTTAAATTTAAAATTAAAACAATAACCTAAACATGTTTGTCACACCCTGTATAGTGGCAACCCCTATTTTATTCAATACATTCTAACGCTAGCTGCATTTTTAAATAATGCAGAATGTACCAAATGTTGTAAGAATTTTTCAAAATTTAAAATTTAAAAATCCTATAGCTTTATTTATAAAACTGGAATAAAGAAGTGATATATTACAACTGTCACGTAGAGTAAAAAAAAAGATAAAAATTGCCATTATACAGGGTGTGTATAAAAATTTTAAGTTATTTTTCTAATTTAAATATAACCTTCAACATAATTATTTAAGCAAGCCTGTAGCAATATTTTTGTTTAAATACTACATTTAATATAAAATAGTTTTTATCCTGTAAAAGATGTATCGCTTTTTATTTGGATCTTAGACTAAAAGAACATTAATTATCATAAAAGCTTTTTAAAGTTGGGTGGGTGTTAAACCAACTCCTATAAAAACAAATCAAATTAACTAAACATTTTACCTGGCAATGGCGTGTCCCAAGTACATAATTTATTCTAAAGGGTAAAAGAAAAGTTTTTTAAACTCTCTAAATCATTCGGTTTGGATCCACCCTCAGTACTTTAAATGAACTTTAAAACATTTTTTATAGACTACTAAAACTTCTGGAGAAGTAATGCTAATCATATTTTATATTTACCCTAAAAAGTTTTTAGTGTAGATTTACCTTAATAAATGCAATATTTTTTAAAATGATTTTTAGAATGATTACACAGCCCCACAAAAAATAAAAGTGTGATTTGACCTTGAAAGACCCTGACCATGACCTAATGGGATCAAACTGACCCCGGATTCGGATTCAGCGATTTCAAAAATATAAAAATATCATGATTGTGGTCTCTTTTCGATAAATTTTGATGATCTGAGCTTGAAAAGTCCTTGGCTTTGACCTGATGGAGTCAAACCGATCCCAGATTCGGATTCAGCGACCCCAAAAACAAAAAGATATCATGGTCTGGTCTTTCGGACCGTCAACTTTATTTTGCTTGTTTGGCTGTGATTGACGTTAAAATGACCTTGACCCTGACCTGATAGGGTCAAACCGACCCCAGATTCGGATTTAGCGACCCCAAAAACACAAGGATATCATGGTCTAGTCTTTCGGACCACCAACTTTTATTTTTTGTGGGGCTGTGTTGTTATATAATGAAAAATAATAGAAAAACCTTACATGTACAATATGTTCTAAACATCTTAGTTTTGAACTACGGAGTGTTTAAGATTTAAAACAAAATAATGTTTTTTGTAATAACTTTTCTACCAATTTAGATATTATTTTAAAAATTTAAGGATGTCTCCTAGGCAATAAAAACATTTTTGACGTAAAGGAAAAAATAATTTCTACTTGTGTCGTCTATGGGGGTTAAGGGTAAATCGATGGGTAAATATTTTTTAAAGAAAAAGATGGTACGCTACTGCCTTATTTTTTAAAAAAATATATGTTTTTTAATTCTTGTTTAATTTGAAACAAAATTGATTTCTTGAATTATTTTTATTTAATGTACGGTTTTGCGCAAATAAATACTAACCATTTCTTGGCATGGTCATTTGTCTAATTCTACAGCAATTAATATCATTTTTACAATTTAGTATTTTACAAACAATTTTTTAAGAAAAATACATCAATGCTGCAACTTCTTTTTAATAAATCAAACTTAGTGAGCCGTATTTTTAACACGTATACACGATACTAAATACTGTAGAAATAGATAGCGATTTGACCTTGCAGAGCAATTTTTAAATTTAATTACACGAAAATTTATATTTAATGAAAAAAGTTCAGAAATGAAATTTGGTTAGAACTAAACGGAAACCCAAAAATATTTTCATTTTAAGGAAATTTATTTTATTATTTTTCACAATATATCGCAAAGCTTCACTTATAATCGCAGTATTGAAAGTAAAGCTTTGCAATATAATGATGAAAATATGTAAAACATATACAAAGCAGGTTTGAAAATGGGGTTTATACAAAATTGTTAGCCAGTAACAGCTATTTTTCTATTTAAGTTTGATGGTAAATTACTCGAAAACGAAACGTCGTCGCTAAAATTTTTTAGATTTGTATCCAACAAACCAAAAACCCCCGCATGCAAAAAATCGCCGCCTTGTGTCCGATAGGTAAAAAAATTTAATTAATTCTTTTACAAAAAATTAGTTAAAACTAATGAGGGTTTAAAATTAAAGTTACCAAACTACGTTAAAATGGTAAGATGGTTTATTTTCATTTTAAAAATAAAATATATAGTATTTTAGTAATAACTGACGTAAAATACAGTGATTTGAACACTTTTTATATGAAGCTAAACACTTCTCTAGATGTGTATAGTCCTAAGTTAGACCCTAAAACCCACATGTATCTTCTTTTATTCCTCCCATAATATGGTTCATCGGCCCTCGACCAGAATCTATAAAAAGATACGCCGACATGGAGTCAGGTAAAATTTCTTTTGGAGACGGCCCTCTTCAGACTGCTTTAACGGCGAGTTAAAGGTCTGTTCGAACCTCAATAAATTAAGAAACACACAAAAGATTTAGTGGAAGTTAGGAGAGGAATAGATGAAGTCTGCACCGATAGAGGCAAAAATATATTATGATCTCTCCTACGTATTTATTAAGATATATTATTTTTTTGATTTTTATAATGTGACAGAAGAAGTTGTTTTAACCAAAGTTAATAAAAAAGTGACTTATAAAACACTTAAAACTGTATCAGCTATTTTTAGGTAAATAATAATTCGATAATACCTTGCAATATATATGCAATCAAATTTTAACAATATATGGAGTATTAAGAAAGGTAAAGATGGTTAATTGGTCGACGATAAGACTACATTTGAAATTTGCGTCTATAAATCTTGACGGGAGTTTACTGGGGGCTTGTAACAGGGTGTCCGATTTTGGTTATAATAGGAATAAGTATCCCAGTTAGTAATAAAGATAGAACCTTGTGGTTTTCGCGAACCTAAGCTACTTTTTTCTGATTTTAAAAATTTTGAATTTTCAGGTACCTCTTGTATCTCAGTTGGCTAATAACATACCAGAAAAGTAAAAACAAATTCTTTGGTCATTGTTTTTAATGGATGTACTATCTGTCTATCTTGAACTGTTTTTAAGTTATTGACTCTTAAATCCCCAAGCAGCAAGCTGATGTCATTATGATGTCATTTTTTGTCACTTTTGGTTGTATGACGTCATTTTACTGACTTGATTTTAACGTCGTTGAAGGGACGTCTTTTCGACGTCATTTTTTCATTATACTAGCTCATAAAAATCTAATGACGTCATGTTTAGAAAACCCGGCGGAAAAATGATGTGACATTAAATGAGTTCGTGGCAAAATCAAAACGGAAAATCATATGACATAAAAATAAGACCAATAATTTTAGTTGTCATCACGTGACATAACACATTCATTTAACACCGTCTTTATGGAAAACCTATTATTTATCAGGTATGTTATACTCCATAATTAGAAAAATAATTGTATTAAATAAAATATAGTATCATTTTAGCTTTTGAAAAAATAGTAGAGACGTCAACTTTTCATCATCTTAGACGTCTTTATGACGTAGTTAACGGAACGCTTCTTGTCTGTGACTTAGGGAGGTCATTTTTAACGTCATTTTGTCGTCACTTATGACGCCTTTGCTGACCAAAAGTTACTAAAATGAGATGTTAATAAGACGTCAGCTTGCTGCTTGGGCCGTCACATTTTCGACTTATGCTATTTATTTAAATACGTATAAAATACAGGTAATGCAAATAATCACTTGATACTGCAAAGTTATTGCTACAAGCATCATGCTACCTAGCAGTTAGATTTTTTTTTTCATAATGAATTATTAATCTGATGAAAAGCTACAGATATTAACACCACAAATTGTAACGCTACGTTACAATGGTCAAAAAAATGTCAGTGAAAATATAAAAAAGATACATTGCTAATTTTCATAGCATTACCTGTATTTTATATTAATATGATTTAAAATATAAAGGTTTCTAACAACAAAAAAATATACGTCCCTAACTTTCTTGCAATTTTTATTTATTTTCTTTAAAATAAAAAAGAACAAATAGCGCTACTCTTCAATTTTGCAATTTTTTTTGTCTTTCCTAGTTCTAAAAATCACAAATCCTATAAAACGTAGGTTTTTTCTTTTAATTTAGATTTTATTTTTATTTGTAAATAATTGTATAGTATAATAATTAATAAATTAAATAACATATTTATATTAACTTTTAAAGTTCATTTAATTAAATGTTTTTAAAACTTTGGTAATAAATTTGTATTTGAGAATTAGGAATTTGCGGCCTATTTTGTTTTCAAAATATTTAAAAAATTGTTTTGTAAATTTAATTATACATTATTACTACCCTGTATATATTATATATATATATATATATATATGCTATATATATATATATATATATATATATATATATTTATATATATATATATATTTATTTCACAAGATATTTATCTTAATATAATTAATAACGTACTTTGTCAAAAATATTTTTAGTAACAATCAGAAACATCTCTTTGTCTTAATTTATTTAAAACCGCATGTAATTTTAATGCTGAAAATTCGGCAACGCGGGCCGATAAAAAGAAGAGGAGAAGAGTAAGAGAGCAGGTTATAAGAGACTGAAAAATAACATTCGAGCATCGCGAGACAAGTGACTGCTGAACTAATTAGGGCCAAACGGGCTTTAGAGGTTTATTTTCGTCTGAAAGTACCGATTTCACACACCTACAGGGTGATTTAAATTAACGATAAGTCATTTGTCAGCGATAATTAGTTTCTGAACTTGTTTAAGCTCTGTTGAATACATTAATGAGAAGTTATTGGACTTTTTAACATGGATATTTACGGTTTTATTATTGAAAACAAGAATGCTACGTTTAAATTTTAGACTAATGGATGTTTGGGTGAACCCTAGTTTAAAATGTTTTATTTTTAATCTAAGTACTTTATTCTACTTTAAACAGAATTCATCCAAAGAAAATGTAATAAATTGGCTTTTAGTGTGTCATATTATACACATTTATTAATTCTAGTTCTTTGCTTTTACTTTTGATTGGCCGGCTTTTTTCTACCAAGCAATATGTTAACCCTTAATCATAGAAAAGCTGTTTCTGGAACGGAGCCACAGACCACCAGTCATTTTGACTGTTTTTCCTTTTTTACCATACATGGAAAACAAGAATTTTCTTTTTAAATATTATTGTATACGAATAAGTTATTACAAATTTTTACTTGCATTTAATACAGTTTTAAGGATTTTTTGATAAAGTAACAGTAGATATTGATAAAATTATTTTTATTTTCATATTTTTGTCATATGCAACATTTATTTGTTACTTGTTGTTTGTTATTTATTTGGGACAAATCTAGTAATTGGAATTTGACCCCCTTTTTGACGACCGACCGATCTAAAATTTGGTTAACACTCTTATTTTGATGAAAATACAATATAATACATTCGTTATGATTGTAAATCCAAGATGGCCGCCGATACAAAATGGCGGATTACATATTACTTTACTTTAACCACAATATGGGTATCAAATAAAATGGCTTGGTAGAATAGAGCCCACTATAAAACAATTAAAATCCAAGATGGCCCCTGCCATAAAATGGCGGATTCTATATTTTTTCACAACTACCTCAATATGGATATCAAATATAAGGGCTCGATTCATAGAATAGAGATAACTTTGAAAAAATTATAATCCAAGATGGCCACCACCACAAAATGGCTGATTCTCTTTTTTTTCCACAACCACCTTATTATGGGTATCAAATAAAAGAGCTTAATTGTTAAAATAGAGCTCACTATGAAAAAAAAATCAAAGTTGGCCGCTGCCACAAGATATTGAATTGCATATTTTTTACAATCAATATAAAATCGTTGATTAGTTTTGCTTAGTTATAGTTGGGCATTAAATGAACTCAGTAGAATGAGAAGTATAAACTAACAACAAAACTAGAAACTTAAAAATAATTTATATAAAAAACATGTGTTATGTTAAACGGTTTTATTGTACTAAAAGCTAAAAAATAATTCGGTAAGTCCTAGCTAACAGATCGCACCAATCTTCTCACTAATCTGGGGTATTGATTAGACAAACAATAAAAACGTTGGGCGCTTAAAATTTCTATCATAATATTTATTCTGGATACGCTACACCCAACAGCTTTAATATTTATCTGATCACTACCCCTGATTAATGAGAATATTGGTGCGATTTGTTGTAGTACCGAGGGTAGTACGTACCAAATTATTTTTTAGCTTTTAGTACAATAAAAGCGCTTAACATAAAACATGTTTTTATATAATTTAATAAATTATTTTTTAACCACACTTTAGTTAAGATAATTTTCTTCACTTTACGCCTATTTAAATAAAAAATAGAAATATAATTATTGTAAGTCGCTGCCATTCAATGGTAAGATTTATGACTAAAAAACGAAAAAAACTCTTTTTCCCTCATATTAAACACCATAGAATTCCTTCGGCGATCAAAAAAGGTAAAAAGCACGGCTTAAAGCATAATTACGTAACGTAATTTAATTTTTTTATGCAACCACCTAAACCAATTTTGTTCAGGGTTTGTATCGTATCCGTACAGCTATCAGACAGACGCCTAACAGTGTTTTCTAAGGGTTTTTATCGTAATTTTTTTGTGATTTAACAGGTCTTTATTACGTGTTTAATTTAACGATGGATGAAATTTTAAATTCCAATGTTTTATACTTTAAGCTTTTAACTCACTTGTCAATCAATCAATTAAATTTTATGATCATGAATCTTCTTCTTTTCTTATTTTGACGTACCAAAGTCGGGATACGTTACCGATCGCGATACGGACAAGTGTAAATTACCGTATAGATAGCTTCTGCGCAAGCGAATTACGATACGGATAGGAAAACGTGATGATTTTTAAAACTGCTTTTATTTAAAATTGTTAGGATAATTTTCTCCAGTCATGTCAATTTACGGCTATTTAACTAAAAATTAAAAATATATTTGTAAGTCGCTGCCATTCAATGGAAAGATTGATGAGTAAAAAACGAAGAAAACTCTTCGTGCCTCATATTGAACACCATGGCATTTTTTCCGTTAAATCGGTACTTCTTTATTTACCGCTTGAATGAACCCGTATATTTTTTAATTGAAATCGACATCTGTAGCATTTAAGAAACTAAAAAAATAAACACTTTCTATTCACGCTGATTGCTCCGTACGGCGCATGAAGCACGACATGGAATCGGATTAAATAACTCTTTAACCGTATCTTATTTAAAATTGATGCAAGAAATCTTTTAGAATGTGTTGTAACTAATTAAAAATTCAAATAAATCTAAACTGCTGCCGTATTCAACTGTAACTGGACAATTTTTTAGAAATTACAAAATCGGTATTACTAAAAAACAACAAACAAAATGCGGTTTTCACTGATTTGTAGGAACACTTGTTTAAAAAAAAACTTTTTAAGCAAGAAACGCCTTAAGCTATTTAGAGCAAAATAAAGGTAGCTTTAAAGTTTTTCCCATTTTTATTCTAGCGGGTGTAAGAGAAAATCCTATTTTTAACAAAAACCATTCATGGGTCTTATGGTTTCGTGACTGTAAGACGACTTTTAGCACAATGTTTAAAAATTGTACGGAAAACACCGTGGTTAACTTGTCCGACAAAAAAAGTGACGCATTTGCCCAGTCCGACACCCAAAACATTTGACATTGACAGACTAGGTTAAAGCGCCGCTTCTATATATGGTGGTATGAATATTCGTGGTAGACTTGTTAACAGAAACCCTTCTAAAAGGTTCCAAAAGTATTATATTCATAAAGTCAATTTCATTACTGGCCCAAGGAATATATATAAATATAAAATTCATAAAAATATAATGTGCAGTTGCAGCAGTTTATTAAATAAAATAAACAGTTTGTGTATACATCGTGAAATATCATGTGTTTTTTGGGTTAAAATGGAAAGAAAAATATTTTTCTCATCGCCCGCAATATTTATTTACCATCCTAGATCGTTTTAAAAAAGCTGAAGGAAACACTGCAGACGTGAAAGAAAGCCAAGAAAGTGTCAACGCAAAACTACCTAAATAAATACACATCTGGTTTTGGGTTTATCAACTCCCACAAATAAATCTTGAGATGTCAGAGTTCCGGATGCAGTTTGCCGTGGTTAAAATAGCCCAAGAGGACGAAAAGAAAATAAAGCAGTGAGAAAAGATTAGGGTTGTTAAAAATAGCAATGTTTTATTTAATTACCCCGTTAAAACATCAGAATGGACTAATAAATACTTTTATTTGCCATCGTAAAAAACTTTGAAAAAACGATATTTATTTTTTTATAAAAACACTCAAGTCGGTCTATATAGGGTCGCGACATTCGGCCATATTGCTTTGATGTGTTATGAGGTTACATCTCCCATTTTTCGGCCATGTTGTTCAGTGCCGGATATATTCAGTTTATTGTATTAGTAGAACAACCGTTTACACAACAGTTTTTAATTATTATTAAGTTGTAAATTATTTTACTTTAAATTTTACCCAGTCGTGCCAACTTTTCTCCGTGGAGTGCCCTTCCTTGCGTCCCCGATCTTGAACCGCCTAAAAGTTGAGGATATGTCGCAACCTTATAAATATAAACTAACCTTGAAAAAACACTTTCTTTTTATTGACAGTATTGTTAAATATACAAGGTGTCTCAAAAACCATGTTTTCATTGTCAAGTGGGTTTTTTCATAAATATAGCGCTCCGTATATGTTGCTAAATTTTGATTTCTATATTTCATCTTACGTTAAAAATATATAATTATTGGTGAGTTTTGAGGTAATAATACCATGTAAACACACATGTCAACGGTAAAAGGTAAAGTAAAAAATATTATTTTGGCACTTATTATTTGAAGAATGACTTCCTTTCACTGTCAGAGTGAGAAACAATGTAATAAAATGTAATTAATTACTTTTTGTAATTTGTAACAAATACTAATAGATATAATAGCTATGCAGTTTGTTTTAAATACATATTTACTGAATTACCTATTAAAACTAGCAGTAATTAATATAGTGTATTATATATTTCTTAAGTAGAATTTAATAAAGAATAGAAATAAAGTAAACTATAAAGAGCCTTTATACTATTATACTATATGAGCAAGCAGATTTGGTATATTGGCTAGTAATAGAATAACAGAACAAGCACTATTAGTCACGCATGTTTACATGCCGGTATTTAATTAGAACCATTTTTGTTGGTAATACATTTTAAAAACATAACATTTTCTTGCTAAACGGTGACGTCATGTACGTCGTGTATGTAACCGTGTTTGAATACATCCCGGACAATGGTTTAAAAATAATATACTTATCTCTGTCGGGCGGTGTATACATCGTACTTATTAAAAACGTTGTTTCAGTCATTTGTTATAAACTTGTTACATGACCAGTGCAAAATGTTTATATTGGGTAATCTAAAGTGTATATTAACCTAACGAATATAAATCATAGTCATAATCTAAAATTCTATTGTTCAATGACGTCAACGGTTTGAATAACCTACGTTATCTGATTCTCATATTTACATTGTCATCCTTCGAATACGATTTGAACGTACTGAGACAAATATAGGATAGCATAATATTGACTTAGATTCGTCTCGGTTTCTTATATTGCCCATGTCTTATGTTATCTTAGTTCTACCGGTATAAATTGGCTATAGACAACTTTAGTTTTCAGACTAACGGTCTCCATATTAATCGAGAATTACAGACCAATTTGTAATCTGTTTATTTTAGTTTATTAATGTGCAATATATTTTCTGTTCCAATGTCATTCTCAAATAAAAATAGAATAAATAATTAATAAGTTTTTGGGTCACATCTGGAAAATATATTGTTAATCTCTATATAACCATGTTACTCAACCCACTGATTGTGTATCGCCAGCTTGTGCTAAATGCATATAATATGTTCCGATTGTGCTTAAAAAACTAAAAAAATATCTATTGCATCGGTTAAAAATCTCGGTAGCTATGGCTACAACAACAAAAATGTGTTCTGTTGGTTCCAACAGTCAAAAATCATGGTTAGGTACTGGGGTAGGTCGGGGAAGTCCCGCCCACCTAAGCAAATTTTAATATTGTGAAGTTCTGGTAACATATAGGTCTCTATTAAAAACGGCGTTGATTTTTCAAATCTATTGATTATATTAAAATATGCTAAATTTTAGAATCGGTTAATGTTTTTAGTAAAAAAGCTTTACGTTTTTAAGACCCTATTAATGGGCAAAGATGCCCGAAGGGTTGGATAACACAGCTCACCTAGGGTGGTCAAGACCGCCTCTGCATTAAGGTATGTATTACTGTAAAATAATATATCTTTTATTAAATTATACCCTATAACTTGTTATCTAATTTTTATTATAAGTCCTAGACATTCAGATTCATCTGAATTATACAATTATGGACATAAGACTAAAAGAAAAACCCAATATAAAAAATAAATATATATAAAATATCTTATATTCAAATAACAAAGATAAATTACATTGTCGTCTTTACCAACAACATCTTAAATATCTACATACTTTGTGTAGCAGCAATAAATGATTTAGTGCCATCTTGGCCACAGCAATTTTCTTTAGGCGGTCTTACCCAATAATGCAATTTTTTCTTTAAAATTGCAATTTTCTTTAAAACCTTACAAAACATAAGATGTTAATAAGGCATAATAAAATACAGTCAGCCATCTACATTTTTTATATATTATTGATGCAACTTTATACTTATGGATGGTACGAAGAATTGAATTTTTACAGAAAAAAAAATACATCGACCTGCATCCAAAACGTTTTTTGACTATTGAAGGATTAAAAGCGGTTTCGCGGAGCGCAAATCAGCTAAGTTGGCATTTCAGCTTGAATCTTTGTATTGAATGATAGATATCGAACTAATTAGAGGTTGCGTTTAGAAATTATGACGGTAAACGGCGTTACCCGCTTGGCGGGGCTTATAGTATTCAATCTTTGACATTATTTTAAATTGTTTAGGATAAAAAAATAAAAAAATTGTCCAAGTTTTGGATAATAAAGACATGATAATTAATAGGCACATTTTAAGTTACCCACATTTTCTTCCAAGATCATATGACATAATAGGTCGACGTTAAGTCCATTTTTCCTGAAGTTATATTAGCCACTTTGTTTACTAGTGTGTATAAACAAAAATAGATTTTTATTTAAATCACAGTAATTTAATATCTCTGTTTCTTTATAAAAAAACTTTCTTTATGGATCTCATATTTCATAAAATTTTCATTAAACAAGACAGTTTTATGCAGCATTAAAAGATTATTAATCAAACTTTCCCTGAAATTTACCGAATAAATCGTGGTGCTGTCTCCACTGTTTTAGTTAAATTGTCTACAGGTCATTTTTTTATATATATGTACATTTTGCAGTTTGGCATCAATTGATAGGTGTCATTTGCATTTAGAGTTGAAAAAATAATGTTTTGTTTTGTTTTAATTCAAATAAAAAAATAGCTCTGGATATTTTTATTAATTCCAATAAAATTTTAAACGATTGGCAGGTGCCAACCGAGGAAGCGTAGAATATTATGAATAAAAAAAACAAATATAATATTATTCGTTTATTTCACAATTGTTTACAACACGACTTACACTTTATTAATTTATTATGTTTTATTTTTAGTAGCCATACTGAGGCACAAACCCAATTTGTTTTTAAAAGTCTTAGGCCACACACATTTTTGTCATTATTGTCTATTTATTTTATGTATTCAGATTGTTATTTAAGATATAAACAAAAGATTTTTAAATGATTTTGACACAAGTAGTTCACATAAACGTGGATTCGAAAAATTTTTGTTCTTAAGATACAGGGTGTTAAACTTTTAAAAACACATAATAGAGTAAAATTCGTTGGGATATAAATAATTTTATTTAATTTGGTATTTCAGATTAAATTTCTAATAAATTAAGACACATTTCCTTATGCTTTTTAAGGACATGCAATTAAGTGGATTATTTTGTTATCAACTTATTAAAATACAAAAAATATATAATAAGACTAAAACCGTTGTATTTTGTATTTTTTTAAGAAAATTAAAATGACGCACAAAATTTATTGGTTTATTTTTTTGTCTGAAATAATTGTTTAGGTGTAGTTCGAGACGCCACTAGACATAATGAATAAAATTAGGTAAGTTGCAATTTAGCTCTTCATTTAAAAAAAAAAGAAATAAGTGAATACCATTTAGAATATTTACCAAGACCCATTGTTTTAAATATCTTCTACACCCTCTATCTTAAAAACAAATTATTTAGAGGATTTTGTTTATAAATAATTTTTGTCTTGAAATTACAAAAAAAATTGTAATTTAAATTTCTAAATAGTATACATAATAAATTCGTTTTTTATAATTTTTTTATTTTCCTTTATTATTTAAATTACTTTTATTTTTATTTACTATAATAATAAGTATAAGAGATATTTATAATCAACAGAGATACAGATTCCAATAATCCAAAGCTATCGGTATATCGTATTTGAAATATTATGTTTTTTTTTTTCATATAAACTTTGAAGTCAAATAAAGTTATTTTAAATAAAATTAATCCTAAAAATAAATAACGTAGATACAATTTATTTAAGGCTGTGTACTTTTTTTTCAAACAAAAATAAGCAGATTTTTCAGGCTACGATAAATCGTACAATAGTTGTCTATATGCATTGTTAAAACAAACAAAACATTCAAACTTATGGGGTAAATCTTTGGAGACACCCTCACATATAATTCAAAAGATATCGTGCCCTCGCCTTAGGGATCCGACCATTGCCATTGTTCATTTATTGCACGTTCATGCATGCACCCAAAGCGCTATGGTCTGTGAGCCGTAAGATACCGATACATTTTATTTAGTTTTTGAATGCACTTGAGAACTGCGTTCCAAAATTTGATCTTTTTCCGTGTATACAGGGTGGCCGCTGAGGAATCCGAGAAACTTCGGATATAAATTTAATAATGAATATTAGGAATAACTTTATATAAACATATATCCTAAACGTCTTAGTTTTTGAACTATAGGGTTTTAATTTTTGTTTAATGTTGTTTTTTATAATAGCTCTTATACCAATTTAAATATTTTTAAAAAATTTAAGAGAAGCCTCCTACGCACGAAGAGACATTTTTTGGCATGCAAGAAAACAAATTTCGTTCCTGAGAGGTTTAGGGTAAGTATGGTACGCCACTGGAGTTTTCTAAAATTATTATTTTTTAAAAATTCCATATAGTTTAACACAAATTTGATCTCTTGACTTTTTTTTATTTGAAGGACGGTTTTTGCGTAAATAAATAAAAACTATTTCTTGGAATGGTCAAATTCCTATCTAATTAAAGAATAAAAAGCCAAGGTGATTTTTTACTGTAGAATGTAATATTTTTGATATGAAATCACCATGCCAAGAAATGTTTTTTTTATTTACGGGAAAAAAGTCAAGAGATCAAATTCGATCAAAACCTAATGGGTATTTTAAAAATTATATTTATTTAATTATATTAAAAAATAATTAACTTAAACCTCTCAAGAACGATACTGGTACTTTTTTGTACGCCAAAAATATCTTTTGGTGTATAGAAGGTCTCCCCCAATTTTTTAAAAAATTCAAATTGGTATAAAAATTATTTAAAAAACGATATTTTTAAAAAAATTAAACACCCTGTAGTTTAAAAACGTTCAGGTCATGTCTTCATATAAAGTTTTTTTCCTAATTACATCCAATATGTGAATGTTTACATAAAATTACCAAACTTTTTATTTTAGTATCTCATTTTTTATTTGTTTCATACCTTTTTATGTAATTTACCGGTTTTAATAATTGATTTAATAATTAATGTCATCCTTTGTCTGACATATTTTTGATTTTATTTAATTGTATCCTTTCTTAAAACCTACTGGTAAAATTTAGATAAAAAAGGTTTAAAATATTCTTTTAAAGTTAGTAGTTATGTGAAATGTAAAATTTTAGATATTGGATGAGTATTAGTTTTTTAAAACCTTTTTTATGTAAGATTTTGCTCAATTATTAAAAATAAAGTCAATTTTCTCTTAGTCTATTTTAACATTTTTGTAGTTGTTGTGTTTTCTATTCAAAACTAAATATGTTTCCCAAAGTAAATCCTTTTTTCTGAGAATCAATAGCATTTGCCATACACGTCAGTTTTATAATTAAAAATGGCTCACGTGCGTGGGAGTTAAATGTAACAAAAGTACAAATATATGTACCATCTATCACACAAAGCAAAAATGCATTTAGGAACGCATTCATTTTTTATGCTCTAAAGGGCAGAAATACCAATGCTTTCATTGTGTACTCAGCCTGTATAACACGTTCATTGTTACATAAATTAGGAAATAACAGCAGATGGTTTGACAGACCTTGGTATAGGTGCAAAGCAATTAACCTAACCGGTGTTACGGGGCCAAACAACCAAAATGACACGCTTTATTTAAAGTTACATGTGTTCGAATTCTAAAGCAAATTATTACACTTACGCATTTTTTTATGCAAGTTAATGTTTTTAGGTCTAGAGTTGTCTTAGAGGTAAATTTAGACACGCGGCAGCATGTCTAGTCAGGTTCAAGAAAATGAACTGGCTACAGCGCCGACTGTAATATTACACGAAGCACTTCTTGGTGCCACTTTTGACCCTCCAAAACTGAAAACTTATTTAACGCAAACACATAAACAATGTTTGTTTATTTATATCCATACGGACAACTAAAAGCCCAACTTTCATGAAGCTAGCTCAAACGGGTATAAAGATATAGAGGTCCAAAAGTCGTCAGTTTTCACTGACTGACTGACTGACTGACATAATATAGATTAGAACCCAGACCCAGCTTCGGGTGACCTAGAAAGATGAAATTTGAAATCCAGCTCAGTAATGGTGTGTAAGCGTATGAAAAAATCTAAAAATAAAAAAAAAATAGTTAAAAAGTAGGGAGTGGGTAAGAGGGGTTGTAGCGTTTAAACCTTGGGGCAATGCTTACTGGCATTTCTTATGTGTATGAAAATGTAGACAAGCATAAAAGAAAACTATGCAGCAGAAACGCAAGAAAAATATTAAATATAAATACCTGCCAAGGTTTCTTTACAAAAAATAATAATATCCCACTAAAAACATAAATGTGAAAAACTTGATTCTAAAATAATGCTTGGCTGTGGGCTTCGCCGCAAAAAGAATGGAGATCTAAATGAGTGCCAAATTTTGTACAAAATTCAAATATGTATTAGATCTTAAAGTAGGTTAGATTTGACTTGGCCAGTTTTTATCAGAATTAAAAAAAAATTAAACAAGTTGAATAACTTTATAAAATAACTGATGTAATGAAAACTAGCCAAGATCAAATCTAACCTACTTTAAGATTTTACACATCATAATATACGAATGGTTTATGATTCTTCCATAAATTTGGTTGTACTTAACATTTTAAACGCAAATATCCCGAAAACGGTTGCTCAGAGAGATTCCCTAAGATGTGTGTTTATGTCAGAGCGACGAGGACCGAGGTTAGCGGCGTGGTTCAACAAAATCCCCTTTATGGTACAGAAACATAAGGATGCTTCGGTCGAGCCGCGCTGCCAACCTTCCTTAAAATCTCTCCGACATAAACACAGCCTTTTTAAGTATACCTCTTTTTTGTGTAAAAGCATAGGAGTGTTTGCTAGTAGAGAATATTTTAAGTAGTGTAGGTAGTGTCCTTTATTTTACACATGAAACTTAATTTCAAAACTGAATAGTTCATGTTCAAAAACCTGGATACCGAGTTTTATTACACTATTCCACAAAGTTATTCTTACAAAGTATACCTTTTTGTGTAGAAAGCATAGAGGAGTTAACTGGTTTAGTTAGATGGTACATACAGAGTAGAACAAAAAAGTTGGGATGTTTTAAACAAATTTAAATTTCAGATCTGACTAGCTTATGTCCGAAAGTCCTATATACCAAGTTTTGATAAAACAGTTAAATTTTACGAGAAGTTTTGAAAATAAATTATAAAATATATTTTTCACTTTTAACACCCTGTATTATCCTTATTATCAACTTTAGTATATACATAGGTATGTTTAGTTAAATCTTAATACTTTAAAATAAGGAAAGTGTGGATTTTCTGTGCATCATTAATTAGCGGACACCCTGTATAAACTATAAAATTAGTATCTAATATATAATATATATATATAAGTACTTAATACCATTATACAACTTTTAAACAATTTTCTATTATGCTTCGTGTAATAATGTACACAATTTATAATAAAAAATCTAAATTTAAACTAACAAACCTATTTTTATAAATAGTGCTGCTTCAAGTCGCATAGAAAACTTTCTTAAAAGAGTTTTATTTTTATTTTCCAAATATTATCCTCCTATCTTGTATAATATATTTTCTCCAAATATATCTGATATGTCTTAAAATCTACCTGCATGTTTCTTTCAAGTCAAATCTTAAAAATGTTCAGGTAGAAACGAATCTTAGTGAAAGTACGGTATAGAAACGAGAATAATTTTTATTGTATAAAAGATCCTAATCTTTTGAGTGTGTTACTAACAATCAGGCTATTATAGTGCATGCACAAAATAAGAAAATAAATATACGAATCTACGATTCTCTAATGTTAGGCTTTCTGAAAAGTTAACAATATAACTGACAATTTTGGGATTTTTTTGTCTCATAAACTTATTAAGCACTTTACCATTCTAATTATTTTTTCTGTATTCTTAAAAACAATTTAAAATAAGTTTTTATAATTTTGTAAAAAACATTGAATTTCAATTTACCATTTTTTTTAAACTTTTCAAGTTGTTAGAATTAATTTTCAGAGCCGTCACATATTGGTGGTCTAATGCAAATATGCTTTTAGGTTTTCTTTGTAGATTGCATATTAAAATTAATTTTTTAAATAATATATTTTTTAATTGTAACATGACAAAACTGTAAAATATGAAAAAAAAACTATTCAAGGCAGTCGCCAAAAAATCTGTTCAAACTTATTAGTGTATAAAAGTTGTGGTAATACAAAAAGTAACCTAACCTTGGGGTCGTTAATGGACATATGCAATAAGAGGCATGCCTTCGAGCCTACCTAAAGAGGCAAGTCAGCGAGTAAGACTAATACTATCATTTGCGTAGGACCGTGTCGTCAGTTTAGTAAATAGTCCAACTAGAACTATCCACAACTAACCAAAAATTATTTTATTGTTTTAAGTTTCTGAAATTTACACATTTTGTTAAAATATGTCAGATATATATCATATAATTGTTATGGTAGGTTTACATCTGACATTTGTTGCATGCTTTTATGACAGACAGAAATTTTGGCTAATTTTAACGGTTATAAAATTATATCAGACATATATTTTTGACGGTTTACATTAGCCCGAATTTCTATCTGACATAAATATCATGCAATACATTTCAGATAAAAACGTACCTCTACAAAGTAGACTAAAAACCAGTTACAAAGATGCCACAAGCGTCATACAAATAAAGACAGCAATCATCTATCGCTGTCTAAACGCGTCGTTTACATCGTGTGCGAGCAACAAAAAGGAGAATAATTGAAAGTTAGACAGAAGTGGTGACGCCGTGGCGAGAACTTTAAAAGCAAAGAAGTGAGTTTTTGCACCAAGCCGACGATATACATTTAAGTTGTTATGAGAATATTAATTTTTACATTTTTGTCCACATATCGACGCAATGTGCAATGTGTTACCTTCTTTACATGGCAGAATTATTTTTAAATCTCTACCTGTTGGTATTCTACACGCGTTAGTCCGCCCCTTTTTCATGCATTGCCAAATACCCTTTCCACTTACATAGCTAATGCTGTTTAAGCAGAAAACTATTATTATGGTGCAGATCGACTAGCAAGCACTTCTCTAAGTGTTGTTTTTGTGTTAGATTTAGCCTGAGTAGCAGAAGAATGTCTTTGTTTCTAATTCGCTTGTTGCTTCAGCATCGTTTATTTTCACCGAGCCGCAGCCGCGTCGAACGGTATTATCAATTTTTAACACTCAAGCGGATTCGATGTGTTTTTGTGGTCTAGATTTGGTTTATCTTTTGTTCCTCTTGCGGTCGTTTATAAGATCTGCTGTTTTGACAATAGAAAAAAATAATTTATAGGATTTAGTTTATAGAAATTCTATTATATAGCTATAAATGTCTAATGAACAAAGACATCTTATCAGGACTTTTTCATATTCATAAAATTAAATAGAGAGTGGCTAAAAAAATATTGTTATTTCTCTGCAAAATTAAATTACACCACTTTACAATAAAGTTTCGAGATGTGACATGTTTTTTCACGTATTTTTACGAATTTGTACCTTCGTAATTTAAATATGTGGTCAGAAATTGGTCATCAGGTCACAATTGTTTAAAGAACTTCAATAAAATTGTGAAAAATGCGATTTTCATGGTTTTTTACAATGTACTAAAGATTAGAAGGTGCTGAGTGTCTACCTTTACCACCTTTTTATTCTCGAAAAGTCGTTCAAGAAGCTCTGAAGAAAAGTATTGTGGGCGGTAATGCCTTTGTCTATTATACTATAAAAATATAATACCAAAACACAACTATAAATTATCGGACCAACAGATGTGATATGTAGTTTCTGTTGTATTTTTGGTACCTGAGCACGAATCCGTGGTCACTTTTGCTCCATCACCGTTCTGTCTTCAGCAAATCGCTAAAGAAAACCGTCAGAATTGTGCCCCATATCGAAAAATCCTCCATTTTGTTTTTGTGTCAACGGAATGTCAAAAACTAAATGGCGAGGATATGATAAAAAAACCTTTAAGAAATCTAAGGCTTTCAGCAAAAACCGCATATTTATAACTTTATTTGTTTTAAAGTTATTCGCGATAAAAATAGGTCAAAATATAGTCGGATTCTGAAAGCAATGCCGCAAAGTGGGCAAAAAATCATAATGTAAACAAACCCTTTTGTTAACAATGACTTATTGCAGCAATAAATATTATATTCGACGAGTTTCTGGTTCCTTACGTCACGCGTCAGGTTTTATGGCGGACAGAGACGAAATAAGAAGATTTTTTAAAGTACGTGATACGTGCTTAAGCAATGTTTTATTTATTTACCTAGAAAATATTTGATCAAGCTCCTGCCAGAGGCTATGTGCTTTTGAACAGGTTTGTTTATCATATTTTGTGTACTTTGCGGCATTGCTTTCAGAATGAATTATGTCTGGTTCCAACTATATATCTCTGGTTTCCAAACTTTTATATATACATATATATATATATATATATATATATATATATATATATATATATATATATATATATATATATATATATATATATATATATATAAAGACTGCATCCCCACTACTCTGGTTTGATATTTTTCTAACTAGTCAGTCGACTACCCTCTGTCTATATATATATATATATATATATATATATATATATATATATATATATATATATATATATAAAATTGTTGTGTTAACATTAATAATAAAATAAAAGAAAAAAATTAAATGGTAACAAATTAGTAAAACCCAAAGTACTCTAAAACTAATATAATCAATACCGACTAGCGAAGCAATTTTCGCTATGTGTGTCATAAAATTTAAAATATGTATTTTTCGGTCATTCTGTATAATTTCATTTTCACTCTTATAATTTTTTTTTACTTTGTTGGTGTTTAATTAAAAATACAATGAACATAAATATTTTTAAATGAAAAGGGCTGTAAGGATCATTAGTCGGAATTAATTTTAGTTCTTTTAAAAGCTGGGGGAGCTAAGTGCACCGCAATGTTGAAATAGCTTTTAATTGGAGCCGTCGAGAAGAGCTTAGGGCCATTTGTTTTTGAAAAAAGCTTTTTAATTGCTGGGATATTAAGTTTTTTTTGTTTTGTTTGTGGTTGTTTACAGTCTGACTAGATTTGGTTAATATATTTATGAATGTCATGAAAAAATGTGGGTAGAATTTTTTTCTGGAATAGTTTTTTTCTAGAGAAATTTCCTTGTTATGAAAGAAAAATATAAAGTAATTAGACTTTGTTTTTGGTATATATTTTTATTATTTTCCTCTAACTGCGAATCTAATAAAATAGCTTTCTTAAATAAAAACAAATCTTATATTCTAAAAATGCTTCTTTTAGCAGTATAAAAGGTTTAAAAACACTTTTCCAGTGATAAGTCTGTGGAAGTATAAAATGAAAAATAAAAATAAAAGGTAAAAGTTCTTTAATGAAAATGTATTTTAAGTATTTATCTTTATCCTTTAAAAATTCTATATTAAACTAATAAATTAGGCATTGAGACTTGGTTTTGCTTAATTTACAGTCATAATTACTTTTCTACCAATTACAACGTGTTTTTAAATTTAATTTAATTATAATTTTATTGTCATTTCCAGAAGCAACTGTGATGACTATATGCATTTTTTTTAATTTTAAAGAGATTCTAGTGCTTTGACTACAATGTTTAGAAACAAAATGTTGTAAAGGGATGGTGGGAATTTTAAGGATAATATTTATTTTAATTACTTAAAACTTAACATTGCTCAAACAGTGAAATTTTTTAGCAATGCTTATTTAGTTAGCATTTTAATTAATCATAAAATAAAAGCAGTTTAAAAAGCTTTACTTAAAATGTTAAATATAGTTTTAAAAACGTGTTCTTAAAATTATAATTTTTAGATAATGTAAAAGGATAACTAATAAACGATAATTTAAATATTCAACACAAATGATTCCAGTCGACTTAAACCTCTTGTGGAAGGAAACTCACTTCCTAAAACGGATTCCATACCCGAAGTTTGAAATGCAACTTAAGATCTCTTTAATATTAAAGCTATTACATTTAGCATTAAAGCTATTGCAATTAAGATGGCATCTATGTTTTTTAATACTGTATACTATATATGTTATTACATTTATCTATTTGGCTATTTGCTTAATTTATTGACTCTAAATATTCTCTCATAATTAAATATATTTCTTACATTTTTTTCTTTTTTTTTTAGGTGAGTACTGCTTTTATTTCTTGCTCACAATAATTGTGCGGTAAGTATTTAATAATAAACTAT
Organism: Listronotus bonariensis; assembly: GCA_014170235.1. Taxonomy (NCBI): domain Eukaryota; kingdom Metazoa; phylum Arthropoda; class Insecta; order Coleoptera; family Curculionidae; genus Listronotus; species Listronotus bonariensis. The sequence goes on from JACEGR010000277.1 coordinate 156,526, forward strand.
TCTAGTACACAGGGTGTTCCTAAGCAATTGCTATAAAATAGTGTTGATAAACATAGGTCTGGAAATTGATTGTTTCCAAGATACAGGGTATTAAACTATCTTCATAACTTCGGTTTTTTTTGGTATTTAAGATATTTCCTATAAAATTTGGATAAAACTTGGCTATGTTATTCATAAAAGTTAGACTTATTTATCCATAACTTAATTAAATTGGGTAAGTGACGTCTGGAGTGGCACTTAAACACACATATTTCTAAAAAAGGAACCTCACTAGGTTTTGTGCAATTTTTACATTTAATTTTATATTAGGCTAACACAAATTCAGCTTTTTTGTTTCTTAATATTTTTTCGTATCTTCCTTATCCGCAAAATTGTGTACCTATCCTTGAACCATACAATAAAGTTAGAAAAATTTTCTTTTGGGCATTATTTTTAAAAATCTTTATTTAAAATTAGACTACAACACCAACACATACATAACTGCATTACAATACCATCTTAAATGAGGAATTTTAATATTAGAATGTGTTTTCCTATGTTCCTTGGTCAAGGCATATTCAATTATGTGTTTTATTTTTTCTTTAAAACTCAGAAAGATACTAAAACTTAGAAGACAAAAAATATTATTTTCTTTTTGACCTCTTTTTATGAAAAACTATAAAAAAGGCGTATGTTTTTTTTTAATGAAAAATATCCGTTTAGGTGCCGCTCGAGACGCCACATGACATGATCACAAATTATCAATAAGAAAACATCCTGTATATATTTTGTGAGCAACTTATCCTTTTTAAATTTTGTTTTTTCTTTTTCGTACTTTGTATACATTTCGAATACATCTAGTGCAAAACTTTCTTAATGACCTACGTTTAAAAGATAGCATTTCACATCTATCTTCTAATTATTTCATTTTCTTAGATAAACAAACCATTAAACTGCAGCATGTGGAACTTTTATCTTTTATCGTTTAAGTAAAGATACTTAAGTTTAAGTAAGCAGGGTTCCTTTTTCTTAAGTTTAATTAATGTCTAAATAGAAAGAGCGGCATACCATTGTGATAGTGTCAGTAAACACAGTGTTTACATAATAACAAACAAGGTCCTGCAAATGTTTATTGTGTTAGTGACTCTTGTCTAAATAGCTGAATTATTATTATTTTAATTGCTTTGAACGTGCAAATTGGTATTGACAGTATTTTATACATCTTTTAAAACACAGATTACAACCACTACAATATCTTTCGGTATCCATTCTATCCAGGCAAATATTTTTAGGTTGGCAATTGGTGTATTCCTTTAATGCTCTAGAACCGCCCAAAACCATTCTTGAACTGTCAAGAGTGTCAAAACTGTCAAAAATACAATAGATTGCAATTAAAAGGAACACTTTTGGTGTCGTTCCGGGCGGTTCTAGACCCTAAAAGGAATACACCAATTGTGAATATATAGATTGACGATTCCGATCGCCGTTTGACGTTTCGGTTCCTGCTATCTTATACGAAAACGGAAACAGAAACGTTAATCCATAATTCAGCTTAAAAGGGACTAGAGGGAGTTTTAAACATTATATTTAAATATATTTTAAAATTTCTTGTATGCGTTTCAATGGCTAAAATTCGTATTTGTTCTTGCTTACCATTTACTTGCATAAAGTGTGAAAGCTTATTGTCCGACCATAATGTTTTATTGAAAATTATTATTATTATATTAACCTTTATGAACTATTGCCAAAAACATTTAATTTTTTTCAGCAATAAACAAGACTATTGTCTTAGAATTATAAAAAATCCGTAGGTACACTTAAAATTACCAAAGGTTTGATACACATAGTAAAATACCGTTGAAACATCTGCCAAATGTTGTGTTTTATGATTCATTTAAACTTTTGCCTGGACATGTATTTAAATGAGCAATTTCATATAGCTTCATAGTTTTTCTTAGCCGGTTTTAAATGAAAAGAAGGTAAAAAAATGTTCTACTTTACTTAGAAGTATAAAAATAAACTTTTTACTTGTAATTTTAATGTTCGGTGTGTTTTATATTACATTTTATTTGTTATTTAAATGCTGCTATAACATCTGCAGAATGTATTACTTAAAAAAACCGTACCTATACAGTTACTGTTATAATTGTTGAACTATATTGAGAACTTTTTATTTGTCAAAAAATTCTTTATATTTTTTTGCATATGTCCAAACTAACAAAACGCTGATCAAAGGTTAAATACAGCGTTAACGAGAAAGATGAAAACTTACAAATTTAGTATAAAAAGTAACAGCCTTTATTTTTGAACTTAAAACAACATACTAGTATAATATTTAAAAATAAAATTTAATAAGTGTTGTGAAAATAAGTGAAATCTTCACAAAAAATTATATTTGAAATGAAGATATGTATATGACAATAAATTTTAAAATCTTTAGAGTAAAGGTATATCAATATCAATGTGGAACATTATTCTAAAACAGTTTTTTACATTTTGAATCTAATTAAACCAAAAAGAAGCACACAATTATGTTTGTTATTTTAAGTGACTTATAATGCATTTTAATACTCTAAGAATATCAAATTGAAGATTAGGCGTGTTAATTGAAAAATAAATGGCAATAAGAATTATTTACACTACGTAATTTAGTTTGATCTAATCGCTATACAGGGTGGGTTGTAAAAGTATGTTTTATTTTAATTCTTGTATTATTAGAGAAAAGGTCGCATTCACCGAAGGTTATTAGCGACAATAAAAAAGTTACAATTGATTTAAACTAGAGTTTATTTATGATGTCTATAGCTTTAAGAAAGCTAACTGAGTTTTCCACTGGGCAATTCTTTACAAGTAGTTAAGGTAGGCTGTCAGGAATATTGTACAACAATCGCCGTCTGGCGTATTTGGGACAGTCGATTAACAGATAAGAGATTTTTTAATTTTTAAATAGTAAGTTCTGTTTAAAATTGTAAATAAGTAATATAAGTAAAGTTTTCCAAGTAATATTATGTTCTAAGTTTTGTGACTGTTGGTCTTATGATACTTCTTCTTATAAAGTCAAGATCAGTATAGAAAAAGTTACTCTAACAAATTCAAACAACGACATCCACCAACAGTATCTATTTTTTTCAATTGATATGGTAATCATCAGGAGTTACGTTACTGTAATGCACTGCTGTAGATATTAAAAGAAGGAAAACATTGACAAATGTGCTAAATTAATTTTCAAAATTTATAGTTTTTGAAAATTTGCCGTGTTATTTATTTTGGAAACAGATAAATAAATAATAAGTTACTATGTTAACACCATTAATAATTTAATATAATGCTAAAAGTAAAATAATTTTGTATAGCATCTTTTTATTTATAAATATTTTTTTAATTTTCTAAAAGACTAATACGATAAAATAAATATAAATATAAGTTGGTATAATATACATATTAATGGTGTGGCATTTTTAAGGTTTCTTAAAATTATATCTTTCAAATAGTTACCGACTTATCTATAAAATCTGGTAGGCTTAAGATAATAAGATAATAATATATCGATTCTGTATCTCGATAGGTTACTTATCCAAAAATTAAATAAAAGTGACAGAGCAAGCGTAACATATGAATTAAAATATTATATGGTACTTTTTCCATTGAGCACTGACCTGGCAGATATAAAATAATTCGAAAACGAGAAACACGAAAGTTTCAAGTATAGACAGAACGTTATTGAACAGCTGTCTGAGTAACGGTATACAACACGTCTATTTTTAAAGTGTTTGCTATTTTATTTAAAACTTTTGAGCTAGAAAAATACTTTTTGCTTAGGGCACATTGATAAAATAGTTAAATTAATGTTTGTTTCCTTTACTTGTGCAGTTTCTGAGGTTTCTTTTATTTATTGTTTTTCTTTTTCTTGTGGCAGTCGACTAAGACTTATGATGGAATTATACAGGATGTTTTTTACTGCGGCACAAAACTTCAAAGCCTGATTTCTTGGTTTATTTTATGCAAAAAGTTTTTAAAAACATATGTCTGTAGCAGCTCAATTTCCGAAATAATTACAGTTTAAGTTTAAAAGCAAGTCGGTATTTTATAAAATCTTAAAAAGTCTTTAACCGATTTGGTTAAAATTTGATATAGTTTTTGAAGTAATAAGACTCCTATTTATTTTAAACTAGATAATTATTTTGTCCAGTGGGCATTACAGTAATTATTATTGAGAAAAAAGTACGCATTTGAGTTTTTTGTAGGTTTTATATTTTTCCGAATAAACAATTAAAAACTTTACATACAACTTTTTAATCTCATCTTTGTACTTAGCTTCGTTTTCAAGAGAAAAAAATCGAATCCACTTTAACTCAATTTAAAATACATATATATTATAAGACTTAAAATAAATATCCAAAATTAAAAATAAACAATTTTAACTTTAAAATAAATGACTAAAATGACCACCTGACAAAATACACGACTACTGGTTAAAATTGTAATTTTCTTATTTTTAGTTTTTATTTTTATTTGCCCATGGATATACAGGGTGTCACAGCTCTATTTATACAAGAAATAACTTTCCCCCTGTACAAGAAACAAACATAACTTAAAATAAGAAATGTTTATTTGGATACATTATTTTTATTGACAGTACCGGTTTCTTTCTTTCTTTCTATAAAGTTTCTCCAAAACAGAATTTTCATTGTCAAGAATGTTTTAAAGGGGAAAGTAAGGTTTTGAAACTTTTTTTACATTTTTCAAATACATTTTCTAAAAATTTAAGATTAATCGAAGCAAAATTTACGAAGATACGGAGGTTTAATTAACCACCTTATCCATTACTCTTATGTACGAAGCTAACTTTATAGCGCTTTTCCCAGAATTCACGTTTTTAAGTCGGTGACCATCATAACTTCAAAACTATTACATCGATCTCTTTAAAATTTTTACCACTATTTCTTTAAATAATTTTCGAGGTAACCCAGGAGAGTTGTTTTTAGGTTTGTCAATATTTCTAATTTTAATAAAAAGCAATAGGCCGATATTTTTCTTAAAAATTGCGTTTTTACTTTAAAGTGTTTTCAAAATAAAATTAAAATTAAAAAAAAACCCTCCCAGCGTTACCTGGGGAAAACGATTTTCTAACGAACAAACTTAATTTTTTGATTTCACATGATCCAGCACTGAGATATAATGGTCACTGCAATTCACCTTTTTTCGAGACGCTTCCGAATGATTGCCGTCATTGCCTTATTTTTAAAAAATTTTAACAAAAACTTTCACAATGTTCTTTTAATATTATATTTTAATGTGTCATTGAGTTTAATCAATAAATATTGACTGTGTTGTTAAAACAAATTCATAAAAATGTACCTTTTAAGGCACGAATTATTAACCTATCCCTCCCTTAAATGGAACACCCTATATAGTTTAACAAATTTTTACTCTTTATTAAATTCTACATTAAATGTATAACACAATATACGTCAATTATTGCTAGATTTTGAAATATCAATAGTATTCTTAAATAATCATTAAAGATTAAAAGTAAAGGAAGAAAATAATATTTTGGTTTTAATTATTTAAAAAAAATCAGAGTCAGAGTGACAAATATATAATAACAAATATTACCTTCCATTATTAGCACTACTAATAGGTAAGTCCGCTATTTACTTTCTTTCAGATACATATTTACTTACTTAACCCAAAAACCAGCCATAATTGACGTATTGCTGTATTTTTAGTTTAATTAAGTAAAGATGTGTCTAAAATAAACTAAAACCTATTGTAGTTTTTACAATGAAACCTAATTAATTACATGTTATTATAATATGTCACTCTAACAGTGCCAAATTATTTAAAATCATAAGAATTAAACTATTATTATATTTTTTAACTTTTAACCATTAATCAGCATAATATCTCAAAATCCAGCAATAATTAACATGGGGTGTGTTATACATTTTTAATATAGAATTTAATTCAGAGTAAAAATTTGTTAAAATATACAGGGTGTTCCATTAAAAAAACTACTTGCCCATTAAAATTATGTTTTGAGACACCATCTATATTAACTAGTACTGTCAATAAAAAGAATGTATCCGAATAAACATGTTTTATTTTAGGTTTATTTTTGTATCTAATAATTCTTTTTAAAAACGACGCTTGATATAATAATACACATGCCACTAACAAGTTGTGGTTTTAAGTTGCTTAATCGGGGAAAAATATAAAACCTACAAAAAGTCAATGGGTATTTGTTTCTTTTATAATAATAATGGAGCCAATTAAGACGTTACTAGACCCAATAATTTAAATCTAGTTAAGGCTAAATAAGCGCCTTATAACTTGTACCTTAAAATTGTATCAAATTTTAACCAAATGGTTTTAAGAGTATTTAAAATATTAAATATTAAATAAAAAATTAAGTATATTTATTTAAAACTTTATTTTCCTATAATACATATATTATAAATAGCATTTATTTTTAAGGGGGCTTCCATAAATTACGTGAGGCATTTAGGGGGAGGGGTCGAGTTGAATCTCATCAAATCTCACTCTGGGGTGAAGGGAGTCTCTGAAAATATTACGTCATTTTTGTTTTGACAGGGCCGTTCCTACGGTGTTTCGCGCCGTGGTCCAAAAACTTTTTCTGCCCCCAGTAATCTCACATGATGTTAGAGGATGGAAATGGCGGGTTAAAGCCAATGTCACCAAATTTCACCAGGAGGGAAGGGGTCAAAAAAAATCCCCAACGCAATTTATGGAAGTCCTAAGGCTTCACTACATAGTATTAAACAAAGTCGTGGATTTTGATGCGGTTTTTTTAACAGATAGAGTGATTCAAGAGGAAGATTTATACGTACAAAAACATCTAAAATGTTTACGGCATACGATAAGGAAAAATGTTTTACTCTGAATTTACCGCGTGCAAAGCCGCGAGCAAAAGCTAGTTCGGTAAGATGGTAAATCTATTTTGATACCACAGCCCTTTGCTTCCTTTATTTTTTTATAAAGAATTTAAGTAAAAATCTCCTAATTGTTATTTATAATTGCGGACTTTTATAATTTTATAGGAGTACTTTCATTTATTGACTAACAAACGAAAAAAATATTAAAAGTTCAAGGCATTCGACTGTCTATTCACAAGGCGGAACGAAATATTCAGGATGTTTAAGTATATCTATACCCACTAATAAATTACATATACATAAGTAAAAGTTGATTTAGAGTTTTTATGGTCCAGCCCAGTAGTTAAAAAGTTATGATATTTTAATATTTAATTTGGCAGGTGTATATTTGCCAAGTATTAGCTAGAATAATTAAGGAAACAATTTAAAACAAATCAACCGACTTAGAAAAAAAATAATATTAAAAAAATAACAAACTAAAAAGCTAAAAATAATAAATGTTAAGGTTTTACCATAAGTTCGGTTGATAACATATGGTTAAAAAATAAAAAGTCTTTTGTTTATTCTATTTATTATCCATAAGACCCAAATATCTGAATATTTAAGGAAGTTGAAAAAGTACATGTACGTGCCTATAAAATTTCAGGTGTTTCCTTGATTTTCAAGATTTCACGATCAGATTCTGACATGGTTTTAAGGGAAGCACCTCGAAAGTGGCCTCTTCATACACTAAAAACACAAACTACAGTAAAAAGTACAAGCATGTGTAATTTGATTGGTTTGAAGCGAATTAAAAAAAAGATTTAACTAACCAGAACTAACCATGACCCCCAATGTGATAGTCTTGCATGACCATCTGTAGCCTTTTCAATCAAATTACATGTGCTTGTGTAGTCTAAAAACACTACCAGTATCTTTTTAGTTCGGTGAAAAGGTTAATTTTGCCCCAAGGTTGTCGATCCTGAATGCGCCTTTTTATTATCGCGAATATTTCTAACCTAGACGCAGCTTTACTTCACTAGCAGCGTACGGAAAAGAGAAAAATAGATCTAGTACCTTTCTCTCTTGCGATCCTGATTTGGTTTTTTTATGGGACCACAGCGGAAATGCACTCTTTCAAATATTAAAAAAAAAATATATAATCGGTTTACAAATGCCGGAGTAATCGCGTAACATACACACAAAAAAACCAGGCAAATTAGGAACCTCCTCGTTTTTGAAGTCGGTAAAGAAATTAGATTACTTTTTGCAGCTGTCTGTGGTAATGACTTACATCGTAGGATTTCCATAACATTCTTTAGATTCATTATTTCTTTTATCTTTAGTAAAATTTTTGTCTTATTAAATTACTAAAAAATATTTAATAAGGTACTTATAATATTAATAATTACACATCCTTGCCGCGAAATAGGCAATTTATCTAAAACCATCAACCTATCAACAAATTTCACTTCCACGATTTTCCTTTAATGAGAAGAAAATGCTTAACCACGCTTGTAACTATCTTAAAGCCCCAACAATTAATTATAACTAGCTATAACTAACTAAAAGATAGATCTTATGGGAACTAGCTAACTTTCACCAAGATTTATTATGAGCATAATTTTTGCAGAGGTTGGTCTAAAGGAGCTATGGCTTGTTACTTCGTGAAAATATAATGTTTTAATTTAAAAGCTTTAGTGAACTATGTAAATAATATTGTTTTTAAATAACTTTTTTTTTGGTAAATAAGGTCTAGATCTATGGTGGTAAGAGCTAAGCTGATTAAGAACTAAGTTTAATAATAATGCGCGATTATTAAAGGGTGCAATTTAACATGAAATGCTTTGCTTTACAAATAATGGTACAAAAATGCTCTATAAAGTGCTGATTCTGGTTCTGGAAAAAAATATTAATGTATATTTTAAAAACAGCTTAAGGCATATATTATGTTCAAGAAAAATAATGTAATTATTTATCGAAGAAAATAATTTCTGTATTAATGATTTGGTTTTAAGTGTAGCTTTATGTAAATGTTGTTTTTCATTTTATACAAATTTTGTAAGATTTTTTTTATTGAAATTAAATAATAATAATTGTGTTATTAGGGGCTTTGCAAAAAAAAGTTTTAGAGTACTTATTTATTAAATAAGCACTACAATCTTACAACAAATTTTATTTAAAAACCACTATAGGCTGTGATTGTTCTTTAAAAAAGCCTAAAATCAGTGCTTTGTGTGAAGATAGCTTAATCACACAAAAATGTTTGATGTGCACCGGACGCGACCTATCTCCGGGCAGAGTTGGGTCGAATATTGAAAATCGGTATTCGAATACGAATACCGGAAAAAGAAAGTATTCGAATACCGAATATTTGAATACTTCAAAGAAAAAAGTATTCGAATACATGAATACCCAGAATCGGTATTCGAATACTAAAAAAGAAAAAAACCGATAATTCAAAAAATTTGAACAAAAAAAAAAACAAAAGGTCCTTACCTTATTTTTCTCTACTTTTTGTTCCCTTTCATGCTATTCTTCGTATTCTAGTCGTGGTAATTTTGGTATTCGAATACTACTTACACATTTAGATACTCGAATACTTGGAACGCCGGTATTCGAATACTGAATACTTACCAAAAAGTATCCTGCCGAATACCGAATACCAAACACACAAATGTATTTGAATACTATTCGAATACCGGCAAAATGTATTTTGAATACTATTTAGAATACTGAGTATTCGAATACGACCCAACTCTGTCTACGGGTATGTTTTTCGACCCTCTAAATCCGAATTTTAAGTCAGTTCATAACAAGTACAGGTCCCAATTTCGAGTAAATTGCAAAAAACTGTAAAAAATAGGTGAAAATTTTCGCTATTTCTTACGGTTTTTGTAATTTATTCAAAATTGGAGGGTGTATGACCTAAATTAATTTGAAATTCGGATTCAGCGGGTCAAAAAACATGCTCTAGAGTCCTAGGTAGGTAGCGTCCAGTGCACAGAAACTTTTTTTTATATATGAGCCGGTGCACGGGTGCACAGATTATACACGGACGATTGTGTGTTTCTCCGAATTTTAAATCAGTTTGGGCCGTACACCCTCCAATTTTGAATAAATTGCAAAAAACGCGTCCAGTGCACATCAAACTTTTTTTTGTGTGCCGGTAAATCTTAGTATTGGAATTGACATTTCGAGGTAAGCAGGTAATAATTTCAATATAAGCTTATGTTTTAATTTAAAGCTTAAATTAATTTTTTCTTCGTTTGCGAGCTCAAAGTTGAATTGTGCGTACGCCATCCTACGTTACAAAATTTTTGTAATTGGTTGTTAAAGTAACAACAAATAAAAGTCAAAATTGTTAACCTATAAACAAAAATAAGGTATTTGTATGTCTTCTTATAGTTAAAAAATTTTACGTTTAGAATGATTAGAATAAGGATAAATTTATGTTTCTACTTTTCTAAGACACTCGTAGAAAAATATTCCTACACTTGCGAAAAGTGTCTTTTTCGCACTTAAAACTAATCCGAACTCCGCTTCGCCTCGTTCCTCTAACTGCTTCTGCGTGCGGAAAAATATCACTTTGCGCACTTAGTTTTCAGAACTTTTTCCTAATTTGACTCAAAATGGTATATTTTTATATAAAAGTTTAAGGAATTTTATAATTCATTTTAAAGAGAGTAAAATTCCGAGAAACTAATTGTATAAACAATAAGTAAGAGTAAATTGATGTAGTGAAAGCCAAAATTAAGACTATGACGGTTTTTAACAACAAATGACATAGTTACAACGATAAAAAACTTAATTACAAAATTGAAACAGTAAAGGAATTTATGAATGAATGTACCAACCATAGCTGCTTTATAAGTAATTTTTACCTAAAACAGTGATTTTAATTTCGCAATTTTACATTTACTATTTACTGGTTTTCTACAACATTGGATTATTAAAAGCTAATGACTTAATAAATAAACATAATGACCTAATAAAAGTAGCAAAATTAGTAACAGTAATTAAAAATCATAATATTTTGCATAAAGTTCTTTTTAAATGCTTTCCTATTTGGTTTAGTATAATAATAAAAACACCTGTATTTTTAAAATACAAGGGTATGGCTAAGGAGCCATTTGTTTTTCATTTAAATATTCCACAGATTGTTCCCTAAGCTGTTACTCTTTAAGGAAAGCCATATTATCAACGGTGGTAAAACAACAGAAAAGTCACCTTTCACTTTTAATAAAACCACATACAAAATATATGATATTTTTCTTTGATAAAACCCTTTAAATGTGGGCAATTTTAAAGTCTTAATTATTCATTAATATCAGGAAATAAAGATTTGCGTACATGGATGCAATATAAATAAAAATTTGAAAAATGCGAGGAAAAATGTTTGATATTTTAACATTGAACTGATTAAAAAGGATAATATATATAACACCTGCATTTTCAGAGTACCCTTAGCTATTTGTTTTTCAATTAGATATTCCAAAATTTGTTCCTTAAGTCGTTACTTTTTCAAGGAAAGCAAAATATCAGCGGTGGTAAAATAACAAAGAAGTCATATTCTCTTTAACTTTTAATAAAATCCTTTAAAACAGGCGCAATTTTGAAATCTTGATTATTAAATAATATCAAGAAATAAATATTTTCGTGCATAGATGCAATATAAATAAAAATTTAAATAAATGTTTGATATTTTAACATAGAATTAATTAACATATAGTTGATCAACAGTAATTTAAGATAATAATATTATGCATAAAGCTTTATTCATCTCTTTTCTAAATGGCTTAATATAATAATAAAAACAGCTATATTTTTAGAATTCCTCTTAGCTATTTGTTTTTCATTTAGATATTCCAAAGTTGGTTCCTTAAGTCTTTACTCTTTGAAGGGAAGCAAAATTACAGCGGTGGTAAAATAACAAAGAAGTCATCTTATCTTTAACTTTAATAATAAAACCCTTTAAAACAAGTGCAATTTTAAACTCTTGGTTATTTAATAATATCAAGAATTAGATTCTCGTAGAAAGATGCGAATAAAAATTAAGCAATGTTTAATATTTTAACATTGAATTAATTAACATATAGTTGACATAAAAATCTAAATAAAATATAAAGTTCTGTAAGTTTAAGGTTTATTATTTCGTTTTGTTAACAAGTGGGTAATTATTGGGCAAAATGTATTCAAATTAAGATTTTTGTTAATGGCAAGGGACGACAACTTTATTAGCGGAGAACAAAAAAATTTTTAACTAAGCTTTTGGAATGTGTGGTATCGCTTTTCTATTACTTAGTGGTTTCAAAAATATGAAAAGGGGAAGGAGAATATTAAATGTTCTTCTTTAAATAAGCTAATGATTAAGTGATTCTCCTTGTCTCTTTAGCTGCAAAAAGTCGATTTAATGGGTGCTTCTTTTTGCTACTTCTAAGTGCGGACAGGTACAATTTTTTTCTGGTATAAGATACGGATACTCCAGGATTAACAAAACAAAACAGTGTTTTTATTTATTCTATACGTAAAATAAAAAAAAAAAAAATAGGGAGATGTAAATTTATTACGCTTCTAATAAAATTAAAAAATATTCTTCAGATTTGAATGGTCATATTTCTAAAACTAATTAAGATAAACATATTATATGTGGTATTTTTTTAAAGCTTTCTAAAAGATCTTTCTGGTGGTGATATAATATACAGAGAATTCCATTTAAAAAATCATACTTATTGTCGTACCCTGTATATAATATAAGATAATAAAAATCCCATTACGGATTGGAAAACTACAGAATTAATTAAACAAGCTGATATAAAACAATAAAAAATAATAAAGTTAAGGGGTTGTAAAATTATAATTTAATATTCTAATAATGCATGATATTTTTTTCAAAATTATATAAAATAGAGCACCTAGTTATAAGTTATTTTGATAAGTTTTAGAATTTTGGCCAAAAAATTTATTTCTATCCCATAGTGCATCGCAACACCGGGTTACTGGCAAAAACCTATTATTTAAATTATTTGCTTTATTTCTAAAAAAAAACAAACAAATATGTCTTATTTAGATTTAAACAGATGAAGTTTGGTTAAATAATGCTAGTTTTGTAAACAAAATGGTATATTTTCACTTTAGAAAAATAAAATAAAAAAGGCAAATTAATTTTTTTTTTTAATACATGCTTCAAACTTTGCATTTGGCGTTAGAATTATACTCCTAGCACTTTTTACTTCTACAGTTTTTTAGATATTTTGTGATCTAATCACATTTTTTGTAATTCCATCTCAGAGTGGTTCCGACGTTCCTGCCATACTGCTGTTTACATGACATCTGTCAAAATGGATTTTTAGGATATCGGCCATGCAGAGGAAATTTAAAAAAAAAAAATGGATTTCCCTTAATAAAAAAGTTTCTATGGACTTTTTGCCGGTCACTGTATATGTATGTAGTTGTAAATATTTAGACCATCACAAAACGTGTTTATTAAATAAAATGTAGAGCACCGTATGCTCTTCAAAATTACTATAAATAATATCTAGCTTTATAAACCACACCTAAACTGGTGGTTACTATATGTATTGCGAGCTAATTGTTTTTCCCAACATCATTATAATTGTATTACAATAATAATAACACAACAATTTTGATTTGTAGGAGGTATCACCTTGAATTGAATCCGTATTCAGTAGATTTAAATCATCCATAAAATCCTTTCTAATTTATATTATGGATCTAGATTCTGTACGTACTACCTGTCAGTTATTACTGATGAACAAATGGATTCGTGATTTTATCGAAGATTATTGTTTATTTTTTTATTCTTCTAGCAATAGATCATCGTTAGGCATGACTAGAACAAAACGTTAAAGAACAAATCAAAGAATCTATTATTATGTCTAATTGTATGTAGGTACCCATTTTTTCATGTATTATTTATATATAGCATTGTTAGATAAACAATTAACAGTATTACTGGTGCTTAATTATAAAAAATATAATTGAAGGCCTGATTATGGCTAATACTTTAATACAGGGTAGCCCATTTAATTTAATGCCAGGATATAACCAAAAAACAACAAATTGCAGATTTTTTTTTCCTCGAGTGAAAATTCAACACTTCTAACAGTTTTAACGAAATTTTAAGGTAATTTTCATATTAACTTTGTATAAAACACAATTTTTTACAGAAACTACATGGATGGAGATTACAAGAGGATAAATGGACATAAAATATTATTTAAAAAATCATTGTTTAGAAAAAAAAATTGTTTTTGTACATAGGGTTCGCAAAAATTGTGATTTATTTCTAGGGATAAACTTTAATTTTTTACGTTGTTTTTTTATATTAAATATTAAAAACTAATTATTACTGATAACATTAAAATCATTTTAATTAAACAGGAAAGAAAAAAGTGCTTAATTATGTATACATTTTAAAAGGCTAATGCTATTAAAAAAAATGGCTTAAGCGGGCTTTACACCTGACAAGTAATTGATAAATTATTTGAACAAGTGGCGGTTAAAAATTTTCTTAATTTATTTATCAAGTAGCTTGCTCAAGTACTTGAAGAAAGTAAAATTGTCATTAATTTTTTAGTGGATTATTAGTAATTATTTAATAGTTAACATCCCTAGAAAACCATTTGACGTATAACATAACGAGTACCAACACAAAATAGTTATGTTGGTAGAACTTCGAAATTGAAAATAATTAGGTCAATAACTTAAGAGAGTAAAAACATTCAACTTTTTAATTTTTTTATCAAATATTTGACCAAGTAATTGAACAAGTTTTTGATCAATAACTTCTCAGGTGTAAAGCCCGCTTTAGAGACAAAAAATGAATGTTGTCTGTGGGGAAATCATGTTTTTAAAGTTTTTGCAAATCGTGTGTACAGGGTTTGCAAAAAAAAAGAATGTTAAAATGAGAATTTAGGGACAGATTGTACTATTAAAAATATGAAGAAAAGTCCTTTTTTAAGATACAGGGTGTTAATTTTTAAAAAATTGTTTTTTTTTTAAATGTTCTAAATATCTTTTACCCAATTTTGTTTTAATTTGGAAATGTTATTTATTATATAAAGGGAGTAATTTATTACAAATTAAATTCAATTGAATAATTCCAGCGCCTCGAGCGACAACTGAAGGAATATTTTTCTAATAAAAAACGGTACGCCACTGACAGTGTGAATGTGAGTAAAATGTTTGTGCTTTCTTTAGATTTAACAAATGAAAACACAGCTTTGATTATTATTAATATTTTATTTGTATCTTTTTTAATTTAGGGAAAAAAATAATATCCACCAAATTGAATATTTTTAGACCGTAAAAGAAACATTGAGAAAACTTTTATATTTAGGTAAGGTTTTATAATTTTTTATTAGCAATTATGTAAGAACAACAATAAATACTTCTTTAAATAAGGTTTATATTCAGTCTAACAATTTTTGAAATGTTTAAACCCTGTATCTTGAAAAATTTGAAGATCCACGTTTAAATGAACTTTTTTAAATATTTTTGGTTATAGAATACGCTCATTAATTTTCTTGACAACATTTTGTAACACCCTGTATAGAAATAAAAATATATATTTCTACGAATCTTATTTTTTGTTTTAATTAAATTTTTGATATCTTTAATAGATATATCAGATATATCTGTAAAACCTACGTATCCTACGTGAACAGAACTTATTTGAGAAATAGGAATTTTTAGGTTTTAACGTTACACACGTAATTTTTTTTATGTAAAAAATATTTTGTTATAATAGGCTAAGGGCTATAAAACAATAAAAAATCTCTTTTCGTGGTTCAAAACTTAATCTTTTTTATTTAGACCCAAAAAGAAAAAAAAACCAAAAAGTAAAAATCAGAAAAAAAATTAGGAAAACGTTTTATTCGTAATGAAATAAATTTTCCGAAGTAATTTCCTTACGAAAGTATTGACTTGGCTCAGTGAATTTAATTGTTTTAAAGTTGCTTTGCCTTTTTTGCTTCATTTTCAAATATCAATCAACAGAATCGCTTTAAAACGGAATGGAACTCGTATAAAATTTAGAAGAGACTAATCTGATTTAGATCGGGGAATGTTTTTTGCTTTTCTGTTTTTTTCTTTTCCGTTGTAATGTTTAATTTAGTTTGATCAGTACCGGATTTTACGACAAAAATGCAAATAAAATATACTTTTAAGGTTTTTATTGTTTAGATTAAGTGTAGTAGTTTGAAGTATAAAATAAAAAGATACTTTAAGCAATTTATTTTAAACAAGCTCTGGAATGGTTAACACGAAAAAAATAAGTTAATAAAAGTACAGGGTTTTCATTTATATTTTGCAACTAGGTTTTTTAAAACTAAAAAAAAGAAAAATCGTCCTGTATAAAAGTTTTTATACTTCTTAATCTTTTATGATTTGAGCATAAAAAAAAACAAATAAACATCAATAACGCAAGAAAAATGAAAATTTAAACTTTTTTAAATGGAACACCCGTATAATATGTTTTTTAAAAGCTTTACAAATATACTGCATAAAAACATATACAGGGTGTTTTCTAACAACGGTATGAAACTTCAAGGTTTAATTCCTTATGTTATTTTGAAAAAGTTTCTATAAACATATGTCCGAAGTTGCTTCCTTACTGAGATTTTTCTAAATATTTTTAATATGCTTCGGCCGATTTGGATAAAATTTGGTACTCTATTTAAAGCAATAAGGCGCTTATTTAGTCCTAACCAGATTGCAATTATTGGGTCCAGTGGTGTCTCAGTAGGCACTGCAACTTATATCATTGAGACAAAAAAGTACGCCACTGACTTTTTGACGTATTAATTTTTTTTAAATTAAGTAATTAATAATACAATATTTTAAATTTCTTTTTTTTTATGTTTGTTTTCAAGCAAAAATATTAAAGCTACTTTAATTTCTTTAAAAAGACCATAGACAACATGATATAAAAAGCAAAAATTAAAATAAAACAAATATTTGTCTTAAAATAAATAGATCTTGTAGTCTTGTATTTTATCAAAATTGTCATTTTTCTTATTTACCAAGATCGAAATTCTTTATTTTTTAATTTAAGATTTTATTTTATGCTGTTTAGGGCTACTTTTTGAATGACTTAAAGTGGCTCAATTTTTTTCTAAAAACTAAGCTAGATACAAAAAATATATAAAAGAGAGTTATACTATTAATTGCTTAACTATAAAAAATTATAAAAACTTCAAAAAAACTTAATGACGTACTTTCTTTTCTCAATGATATAAGTTGCGGTGCCCACTGACTCAATAATAATAATCTGGTTAGGGCTTAATAAGCGCATTCTTACTTTAAATAAATGTACCAAATTTTATCCAAATCCCAAGCATATTTAAAATATTTAGAAAAAAAAACTGATTTTTATTCCTTAATTTTAACGCCCTGTTTCTCAGTAAGTATGCAACTCCGGACATATGTTTATAGTAACCTTTTTTATAAAATAACATAAGGAATCACACCTTGAAGGTTCGTACCGTTGTTAGAAAACACCCTGTGTTATATAACTAAACGCAAATTCAAAATATTAATTTTATTTTAAGGAAATGCACTAGGTTACCTTTTTTTCAGGAAATATATTTCTGTTGAAGGCCTAACGGACAACACTGGTGGAATTTCACTTATTTAACAAAATGCTTTTTGATGCATAGAAATTAATATAAAAGGTAGACGTTTGAAGCATATTTAAATGAAGTTTTTTACTTATTAATAACCGACTTCAAAAATAGGGAGGTGTTCAATTCGCATGTATGTCAAAACAATAATAAAACTTACTAAAAAGTAAAAAATAATAAAAAAAGAAGGTCGAGTAATAAAATATTTGCTAAACAACTCAATGTTAATAATTAAATAAACAAAAGCCTTTAATACCTTTACATGGTAGTACCCGCGACTATTATTTTCTTTTTTATTATTATTATTATTATTATTATTATTATTATTATTATTATTATTATTATTTACTTTTTAGTGAGTTTTATTATTGTTTTAAAGTCGATATAATTAAAAAAACTATATTGGATAATATTTTAAATTTAATACAATTAAAATTCTAACAAAAGATTTAAATTATAAAAAGCTAACAGCAAAAGAAAAAGTAGCATTGATCCACAAAATAGATGGAGGTAACCTTACTTAAAAATATTATAACTTGGTAAACTGGAATTTTAAACACACACTTACATTCCTGTGCATTAAAATTAAAACCTTTTTAATACACCGGATCAGCTAAATAACATAACACATAGGCAATGTGAGGAAAGGAGACGTGAATACCGGCATGTAACATTTCGGATTGGATGACCACGTACATCCTTTGTTGTTGCTTTACTAGCCGATATACCTTTAACGATTGCTTATACAGTATAGAGCAAATCAAAAACATAAACTAAAAACTATGTTGCATCAATCATATATATTTATTATTAAACCTTAGAAAAAGCAACTCACATTTTTTATACTTTACACAACATCCATAATGTAGCTCTAAGATACGCATTCACAAGTAATACGAATCTTAATATTACAATTTTAAATTATAAATAGAAAAATAGATACAGCAAATGTAAAACATAAACTAAAAATATACCGTGTGTCCCAGGATAGGTATTACAAGAGCACAAATTGACCAAAAATTTTTGAATTTTAAAACAAAATTTTGGGAAAAGTGGTCGAATGATCCAAAACTAATAAATATAAGATTTACTCCAATTGATAGTATACAGGGCAAGTTATAACTAAAAATATACAAGATGCCCAGAAGCTAAATACTTTTATTTTTAAAAATAGAGAAACAATTGTAAAAGTAAATGTTGCAGAGAATTAAATTTTATGTAAAAATTTGGAATCAAAGTATGAGAATAAAAAAAAATGTTTTATTTTAACATTTAACATTACGCATTACAACTTAAATAGTTGGCAAGAAGAAGTAAAGTTAAAAAAAAATAATAATAAATAATTTTAAATGTTTTTTTTCAATTCGCTGCTTAAGCCAAGTATTTTAAAAACTATTAATGCATCAATGTAAAAAATTGTCAATTTTTTTTTTGAATTCTTTAACCTTATATTTTTAACATTAAATTTAAATTTTTACAAAATTGAGTCCTATTTTTAAAAATAAAGGTACTTTACTCCTGGCCATTTTTAATATTTTTAGCAATAACTGGCCTTGTATATTACCCATCTAAGTAAAATTTTGTATTTATTAGTTTTAAACCATGCGACCAGTTTTCCCTAAAGGACGATTAAAATGTCCAAAATGTTTGGTCCATTTGTCCTCTTGTAACACCTATCCTGGGACACACTGTATATCTCTAAAATCAAATGTATTTTTTTAAAACTAGTATTGTATTTAAACTTAAAAGGGCCTTTCACAGCTTTTATACCTTAGACAACACCTATATTGTTGCTTTAAGGTGCGCATCATAAAACTTATCTACGCATCTTAACATTAACATTGTAGTACTTTAAATTATAAAAGAAAATTAACTTTTGATAAAATTTTGTAGATAAAATAATAAGTCCTTTCTTAATTTCCACTGGTGCCTGTGTTATATTTATAACGGTGACTTATCATCTCTTCACTAAAGTGGTTTTTGTCGTTGACCCACTAGTATACTTCTTCAAGTTATACAGCATCTCAGGTTCAATAAAAACATCTAGTTACCTTGTTGGGCATATCCTGAAGATACACCTATTCACATTCTCATTTACATATGATATTAACGTTTCGATTTCATTCATAACTTTCTTTTTGAATATATTTAATATGTATTTGTTTATTAACTGCGTGCTTAAATTACTTGTTTATTACTTATTGAATTTTTAAAGTAAGCTCTATATAAAAATAAGGATAATTTTACGTTTAGTCTACAATACTTCTTATTTAATTATTTACAGTTTTTTTTGTTTGTTTGTTCTGGTTAGTTCTGGTTACCTTGGCCCACAAAAATAATTTTAAAACGAAATAAACAGAAATTAATAAGAATAAAATAAAATTACTATAAAACATTAGGTGTAATTGTTTAAAAGAAGGTATAAATAACGATATTTAGGGCAAAAAGTATAAAAACAATGTTTTTACAGCTTTCTTAAAACATTTAGCCTCCAGAATATCCATTTTAAGTGTCAACAGTAATCCTCCAGTATATTTTTTAGGTATTGGTATCCGTCGCCCAAAGCAACTATATCCCAAAAAAACGATATTTACATTTACTGACAGCTTCTACAGACTGTCCACGGACAAAAACAATTTTTCGCCAAATAGTAATTCTTAAAATTTTTGCTTTATTTTTAATTTTTAGGCAAAACAACCTTTAGAAAATGAAAACAGCATTTTTAATGTCTTTATTATTGTTACAGGGGTGTCAAAAAGTTTCATTAAACTAAACTTAAGTTTTTTGGGCTGTTCGGCCATCGTTTTAGATTTTGTATCCTTGACGTTTCGCCAGCGCGAGTGGTTGCATTCTCAGAAGGTTCCTAGTAGACTACTTGCGTACTACTGTAGTGTACTACTGTGTCAAGGTCACAAAATCTATAACGACGGCCGAATAGCCCAAAAACTTAAGTTTAGTAGAAGATGGCCGCGAAAGCCCTACACAGTATATTTTCATTAAACTGATTTTGGAATTATCCAAAATTAATTATTTAACATTTTTGTAATAAAATTACCTAAGAAACTCTCATGATTTGCTTTTCGACCTGCTTCCTTCAAATTTCTACAAAACACAATTTTTCAGTTTTAAACGAATGTTAAAAACGCGTTTTCACCCGATTTTTGAGTTTAGAACCTTTTGTTACTATTAGTGTTTTATCGATTGTAAACTTTGTTGTAAATAAATTTTCCAAATGACATTTTGCTTAAAAATGAAAAATAACGATAGTTTATTCTTGAAGAAAAATCACGTTTTCAAGTTTTTGCGAACCCTGTATACAAAATCAACATTTTCTCTTTGTGAATCAATTTTTTTTATACAAACATTTTTATGAAGAATGACTTTTTTCGAAAAATTATTTTTTTGGTTCATTTGTCCTCTTGTAAACCATATCCGTGGACAGTCTGTAAATTTTTGTGGAAAATTCATATTAATAATAATAATAATAATAATATAGGTTTTGAGTTTTACCTATTAGTGCTTAATAGGTCATGGATTAAATCCTTATATTTTACCTTTATTTTACCGAAAAAATATTTGATCGAATTTTTCAGACGTGTTCACTTTAGCAGTACATTTATTATTTTTTATATAGGGTATATTTATTTTTTCAAATGTGTAGTTTAACAAATAATTTCTCTTTGGTTTTAGTATTACAAATTTTCGTTTTTGCATTTATTTATTGCTTTTTTATGAAGACTTTGTTTTATTTGTATTTTTGGAGGCAGAAATTTTCCTAAAGACAAAAAACTTGAAATCTATTTTTTTTTATTCAGTCCATAATATTTGCAAATGTTCATGTGGCATGTTTCATTAGCTCATTCAGTTAAAAATTATTCACAATATTTATAAAGAACCCAAAAGTTTTCTTGTTGGCGCACTGGACATCTTAAAGTAATATTTTATCAGCCACTTTGTGACTTTTCTCTGAAATTGGTTAATTAATTTTTTAATATCGGTGAATTTTATTCAAAACTAATATTGATAATTTAAGCTTTCACATTTTAAATATTTACTTACGGTAAATATAAATATTGAATAGTTTCCATTAAAAATAAAGTAACACAAGTTATAACTTAGCCTCCTATGTAAATAACATTTTGATTTTTACCCCTTAGTCAAATTAAAGGTTCAATAACGGAATAAGCTGAATATCTGTACATACCTTTATTTTGGTACAAAAATACTCTTTAAAAATCCCCTATGATATCGTGTAAGGAACTTGAAATATGACAGGTCAAATGACAAAAAAAACAGTTCCTTTGATTTTTATTGTATTGATATTTATTATAAAAGTTATAAAACACAAAATTCTTTACAAATTTGATTCATAGCATTTTTTGTCAGACCAACGAATCCAGTAATAGAGGGCGCAGAGTTTAAAGCACTTTACTATATGTACATACCTTAGCACGTAATCAATCGTGATTTTTAGTCTAATATGTTATCTTTTTACTTAAGTTTTTGCTAAATATCATGATAAATTGCGTGCTAAGGTATGTTCCTACACTAAAGTGCACACTTCTCTATTATCGGATCCGTTGGTATGACAAAAATATGTTTAGAATCAAATTTATAAAGAATTTTGTGTTCTACAACTTTTATAATAAATATAAATGCAATTAAAAGTAAAGGAAACGAGATATTCGCAAGAAACTGATTTTGTTGACATTTGACCTTTCATATTTCGAGTTCCTTACACGATATCATAGGAGATTTTTAGGAGAGTATTTGTTGTACCAAAATAAAGGTATGTACAGACATCCAGCTTATTTAGTACGATTCCGAGGTGAAATTCTAAGTTAATTGGGCTATTTCTAACTATAAATGCAATTTAAATCTGAAGTACCGATATAGGCGACCAAGTGGCGATATACTGGCACGCAAGAGAGCGGCACCGAACAGCTGACTCCAACTGTAAACCAAGAAAGGCAAATTACTTGTCAGGTTGATGGGTTGTTTTATTTATTTATGCTTTTTGTAACAAAAAATATTAGAAGATTTTTAGTGTAATTTATGTAAAAGAGGGCATGAATCTTATAGTCTAAGAGCCAGTGGATGGCAGACCATCAGTATTTTACCAAAACTTATATTTTGCTTAGTGGTTCTTCTATATATACCTTATGAGATGGGGCTTCCCTGAGCCGAGTGAGGGGCTTTTATATTTTAGCCCAATTGAATATAAAAAGAAAGCAAAAATTTACGTTTGTTTTGTTGAAATAATCTCACATGAACTTAATGCTTTCAGAATAACAAATCTTTGACATTTTTTTTAAATTTAAGGGGATTAAGGATTATTTACAAGAGCTAATTTAG
This sequence comes from Listronotus bonariensis, assembly GCA_014170235.1. Taxonomy (NCBI): domain Eukaryota; kingdom Metazoa; phylum Arthropoda; class Insecta; order Coleoptera; family Curculionidae; genus Listronotus; species Listronotus bonariensis. The sequence continues at coordinate 179,381 of JACEGR010000277.1, forward strand.
TTTTTATCTAATCTGTATACGGGGTAAGTTAAATAAGTAAGTTTTTCTTCCAATTTAATAATACGAAGTTTTGCTTTTAAAATTTAACGTATCTTTTAATTCCTAACAAGTTTTCCAAGCAATGTTTTCTCTAAGTTCAAAAAGCAAATTAGTTTTCTCTTATGTCATATTCGTTAACTTGCACCTACCTCGTATATGCTATGATTTATTTAAAGTTTGATTAGTATTTTTTGAGTTTCGGCGTATGGATTAAGTGTATACGATTCATAAAATGTGATTTTTTAATTGCTATTACCACCTGCAGTATTTAATTTAAAATGGGAATCCTTATAGGTTTTTTAAAATTATTGTACAGGGTTTTCGTTTATATTTTGCCATCCACTTACAATGATAACGAAAAAGGATAGAAAAAATCTTTCTGTATAAAAGTTTCATAAATTTGTATCTATTTATTTTTAAGCATAACAAAATAAACAAATGAACATCAAGAACTAAAAAAAAATGGTGAGGTAAAGTTTTTTAATGGAATGGTCTATTATGTGACCATTAAAAAATGTATTTTAATGATCACTTGCAAAAATACTACATTTGATAAATCTATCTTTAATAGTTTCTAAAATATCACCTCTTAAGTCTTAAAAATAGTAGCTAAAAGTTCCATTATACCTACCTACGGCACTAAGCTGAGACTGTAGATAAAATGGAAATTATATTCGGATTTAAATGGTCATATTTCCAAAACTGTTAAAGATAGATATATCAATTGGTATTTTTGGCTTTTTAAAAGATTTTTTAATGTGTGTTTCATTTAAAAAAGTTTACCTCTTCATTTGAGTTGTTGTTGATATTAATTTATTTCTTTAGGTATTCTCAAAAGATAATAGATAAAAAAGTATGATACTTGTATATAAGACGTATCTTTCTTGGTTATAGTTAAAAGTAATGTCCGACCGAACTTCCGGTTTCAGCCAAAAATCAAGTTTTGGCGGCTGTTTCGGTTTCGGCCAAAACTTTTCCGAAACGCTCTGACGAACCCTGACGGCCATGTTCGGGAATTAGAAATATAAAAAAATAATTATGTTTTCCTAATAAATAAATAAATCAAAATAATAATAAAGTGTTTTCATTTCATGTCCCTAATTAGGCAGAATATTGGAAAAAACTCAAAAAATTTCAGTATTTGAAGGAATTTTTACTTGACCACGTGAGTTTCCGTTTTGGTTTGGGCCGGAAAACCAGTTTCGGTTGGACTCTAGTTAAAAGTGGGTGGAAAAATATAAATAAAATTCCTGTAGGTATTTGCTTATAAAACTAGCAATATTGTAATCCTATATTTTAGGTTAATTAAAATTTTACATTCATAGATAATAAATATTACAAACTTCTAAAATTTTATACCTGTAAAAAATATTATTTAAAATAGTCTATATTTTTCTAACTTTAATACTCATATGACCAGTATTTTAATCATTCCCAACTATTTATTATTACGTAAATATCAAAAAGCGGCTTATAAAAGCAAAAAGATTTATCCCCCAAATAATCTTTTATGTCTTTGCGTGTTCTCCTTCCTCTTGAACCAGTTTTGCAGCTTCATCTCACTTGCGTTTCATTAATTTTTCTACATCGTGTGACTCATCTCATCTTCTCCATTTCTGTTTTTAACAACCTCTTGGTACGTATAAACCTTATAACAGTGTTGCCAGAGTAAATTTAAAGTCTTGTTCTAAAGATATTTTTTTAAAAATTCATTTCAATTAAAAAATATACAGCATTTACAAGGTGTCCCATTTTGGTTGCAACAGCTGAATATCTCAGTTGTTATTAAAGATAGAACCTTGCGGTTTTCGCAACCCTGCATTTCCACGTACCCTTTGTATCTTGGCTATATGGTTTCAAAAAGATAGAAAAGGATTATTTTATAACTTTTTACGTAGAATGCAGTGACGTAGTCATTTTTTTCAAATATTTTTGTTTTGAAAATATTGACCAATGATGTTTTTTTTTAATGAAACACCCTGCATATTTGTCAAAAAATAATTTTGTCTTTTTACGAGCTTTTCAAAATCAAAATCAAAAATATGTAACACTATAGGTTTATTTTTATAAACAATGACAAAGTTCCCAATATTCATAATTCACATCCAAAATTTTTCAGTAAGCCATGCAACTAAATCACTTAACAGTTTATATCTTGACTTGATTATTGTAGTGGTGCTTATGTTACGAAATTAAAAAATGTTTTTTGCTATTTTATTTAATTTTGTTTTTCCTTTTGTTGCATAAATCTGGGTATGTAGCACTTACACGAGCAATGTTATTAATTTGTAAGTAGTTTTTATTAAATATTTTTTTATTTACTGTAAGCATAATATATTTAATTAATTCTTGATTTAAAACAACATAAACCAAAAAATTTATTGGTTTGGGTTAAAACGTTAGAAACTAAAAGTTTCAACAAAAAAATTTGTTGCATTGATTCAAGATGTCACTAAATATAATAGATTAAAAGCTGTTTTTTGAATAAAAAATAAAAAAATGGAATATGCTTACAATAATATAAAAAAATATATATTTGATAATAAAGTCGTGACGTAGGCACCACTACAGTAATCAAGTCAATAAAGACAACCTTGTAACTGATTTCTTTGGCATGGCCTACTGCAAAATTTTGGATATGAAATATGAAAATTGGGAATTTTGTCGTTGTTAATAAAAATAAAGGCAAATTATTTTTTGACAAATATAAAGGGTGTTCCGTTCCAAAAACCCAACAGTATAAAGAATATATTAATTAAATTAAAGGCTTGTTCAGTTTACCTCACACATTATTACTAAGAATTAGTTTGTAGGTAGCGTCTTGCTAGAAAAGGCCAAAATTACGAGAAAATGAGATCTCGCGAGGACGAGATGGCATCCACTAGTCTCAAGGTATAAACTTGTGTAGAAACAAATTGCACAACAAGTCGGTCATCTTGGCTTGTTTGTTGTTTACAAAATAAAACGTAAACCCAATTTGCGGGCAACTAAAAATCTAATTATATTTATAACTTTATAGCCAACACTTTTAATCAATCCAAAACAGGTCACTTTAATTTAGAGAAAGTGTTGAAATTACATGGGAGTGGCAGCAAAATTACGTCTACATAATAAATAAATTTCGACAGGATATGCTGCAGTAACTATACTCACTATCGATAATTCTTATCTCTTCTGATTGTACGAAGGCAGGCAGGCATTCACTCTTCCTCGAAGGTTTTTAACAATGAACAGGATGGGTGGGCATTGACTGATTAATTTCATGTAAACGGTTTTTAGCAATACTGCACAATGTTTGATTTATGACATATTGTTTTAAAACATTTTTAGGTGTCCTTTGGTGTTTTGTAAGATTCGTTAGTTTAAAGAAATCTTTCATTAAATATTTTTTATAATTTAACTTACATTTATGTAATCTGTTTAAAAAAATGTTTGCTTTCACAGCATAATTTAAATTATTATTTTTTTATGCATTGCATTGTAGGATCTTCTTAGATTAGATTCAATTGGATTAGCTTGGAGGTGGATTGTAATGGTTTAACACTGCAACCTGCTCAGGTTTATTGTGTATCCTCCATCCCTATGTTAGAGCACACCAACCAAGCCGGTCTTTTAAATCAGACTCCACAATTTTGAAACTGGCACCTTGGTAAATGTTGCTGCTTTAGGTTTTTCCTCACTCAGTGTTGCAAACCGCAGACGATAAAGGGCTTCACATAAGCACCATATGTGTTCTGCGGTTTCTTCTTCTTCCTGGTAGAAACTGCATGGGTTTTCTTCTGCCAGACCTATTGTTTCCTAGTGTTTATTCGGTCTGCAGTGACCTGTCAGTTGACCCACTATAATTCTTACGGCCTTCCGGTTGTAATTTCAGAATTTTTCGGTTGATGCTGCCTCGGTGTTCTTATTTACCAATCTTGGGATGGGATAATTACTTGGCATGACGGAATACCACAGTAGGGCCCGGGGCCTACCATTGCCCAGCCAACACCCTCCTTTGCCAGTTTATCGGCTTCCTCATTGCCCTGGTGGCCTGGCAATAGTTAGCTTGTTGGTCGCACTTACCTCTTCCCGGGCGGCTATGCAGTCCTGCACCAGCTTAGAGCTGATCTTGCATGAACTGATCGTCCTGATGGCTGCCTGGCTGTCCGAATAAATTGCTATAGTTTTACCCACGTTACCTTTGCGGATGATTTTCCTAGCACATTGTTTTATGTCTGCAATTTCCTCCTGGAACACTGTAGCTACTCTGAGACCAATGTTTATTTTCTTCCTCGGTTTAAGGAGCTTCTTACATCGGTAATAGCTTGTCGTGGGCGTATATTCTACGGGCTATTCTTCGGACCTGCTTCTTCGTTTCGTATTGATACGTTGTTTTATATTGTAAACTTTTCAGATACCTAGAAAGAGTAGATTAGAACAAAAATAAATACATAATTGTTTCTGTAAGCAAAAAATGTATACACGACAAGAAGTTACCTTTAGACTAAAATCCGAGTAGGAAGCGATCTTAACACATACGTTCACCGTATAAAAACTGTGTTTTATATCAAATATACTTAGTATTTAAACAAAGGTATTACCATAGGGTCGTCTAATATTTTAAGAAATCGAAATGGCGTATAAGCGTAGTATCTTATAGTCCATAACGCCCTCTGTCGACAGTGTAAAGAAATAAGCGAATCCAGGTCCGATTATCAAATACTCGTAAAATAAGTATTTTTGACAAGCAGTTAAAATTATTATACAAAAATTGAAAAGAGCTGAAGTTCCTTACTGCTTGTAATTTCCTTACACTGCAAGGTAGTAGCATCTGTCGAAATACTGTCCGATCTGGGGATGCAGATTTTCACACTGGTCAAAGGTTTTTCTTTGGAGTTAATTAACATCATTAGAATTAAAATAGTTCGCAACCGGTCTGCGGTTGGTGATCTCAATTAAGTCTAAAGAAAAACCTTTGGCCAGTGTGAAAATCTGCATCGCCAGATCGGACAGTGTTTCGACGGATGTTACTACCTTGCAGTGCAAGGAAATTACAAGTGTTAAGGAGCTTTAGCTCTTCTTCATTTCTGTAGAATGATAAAATGTTCAGCCTTAAAGGCATACACATGGTGAGGCAGGTCTTATAAGAACGCAGCGTCACTTTAGTATACACATAGTCGTACTTACTCGCGAGCTTTGTTTTAGTTCAGGTTGACTTTAAGGTCCGACTGACCGTTTTTATGTCCATTTACCTACCCTTAAATTGCCATGTACTCGTACCTACCTGTTTTTTTATATTTGTGGCAGAGAATTTAAAGAATCTCTTACAAAGTACCTTGTTTTATAAATAGTTTTGTTTGCCCTGTCGGGTCTTCCACCTAGGTCCGAACACCTTCACCCTAGGTGGTGCGCTGCAGCCCTAGAGGCTTATTGTGCCTTGATCCTACTTCTTCTCATTAACTCACTATTTATTCCATAACTTGGATAGTTGCTGCTTGGTCCGTCTGCTGACCCCCGATCACCGGGTGTCTGGTTGACGGTCACCCATCCAAATTATGGCCGCGCTCCACGTTGCTTAACTCCGGCGATCGTCTCTGCTGATCTCACCTGTGCAGCCACGAGCGCGGCTATACAGATAATAAGCTAGACTTTTATCACAGTAATCAGCTAAATAATTTTGGAAAGGACGATAGAAACAATACAAGGATTTGTTACCATATTTTAAAAATGTTTAAATTAAAACTTTTAATACAATTTTCCAGTTCAATTTCATTTATTTTTGATGCCAAAAGAAAACATTTATTAAGTTAAAAACTTTATATATGCATATTTAACTTTTAGACAGTTAGTAGTAAAATAATATTTCCTAAAATTTTTCCCGTGTTGACTTTAAGTTTCTTGATAGTCAAAACTTTTAACTTTGTTGTTGAAGTTTATTGCGAGTAGTTTTCGCCAGATTTAAAATATAAAATAAAGCGTAGAAGTAGGGCATTATTTTTGAAAGTTATAATGAATTAAAAATAAATTAGAAAAAAAAAAATAGGCAAAGAAACTAGACTCCTAGTTTCTTTAAAATCTCATTTAAAAAAGATTTAATGCATATTAATTAACATAATTGGACATACATATAAGATTTAGTTTGAATAAAAATAAATCGTATTGTCTTATTTGTTTTAAAACTTTTGTTTTCATTACATTTCTTTCAGAAAGTTTTTGCCGATTTTATTACTATATTAAATTAAGATCATACAAACAAACTATAAATTGCTTCTGATACCTATGAAGGTATGTATTTGTAAACTTTTGGTTTTGTGTGTGTGAACAGACTTTATTATGAAATTCGAGATTAATTTAAAAGTTTTTTTTTATTATGTATTATTTCACGTGATATGTCCTTATTGGGTATTTTTGTAAACCAACTTATACAGTTTGTCTACTTAAGTTAGCACCATGTGGACAACTTCTTTATTATTCTTTTTTGAAAAAAGTTATCATTTATAAAAAGTTCTGCATAGTCTAAAACTCAAAATGCAATCATCAGATATTTATTTTTGCAGTGGTGTACGAGGTATGTCAAAAGATATAAATTTAGCGTAAGAGGCAAGTATCTTTATTTTTTATAATGTCAAAAATTGTTATAAAGAAGTTTAGGAGTAAAAATAACATTTAGATATGCAAACCTTTTTAAAATTGTTCTTATGTGTTAAAGGTAAAAATGTATGTTTGTACATTAGGGCATACTTATTTTCAAATGTAATATGTAAAAAAATCTTAAGAATTATCAAAACAACAAAGAGTCACAGAAAAGCTAATTTTTTTGAAAATAGACGAGTTTGTATACTTAAATATTATTTTTAATCCTAAACATCTTTTCTTAATAAAAATGTTCTATATTATGAAAAATTAGAGTACCTTTCTCTTGATCAAAATTCATATCTTTTGTCATACCTCATATACCACTGCAGAAATTATTATCTAATAATTACATTTTAGGTTTTAGACTATGCAAAACTTATTATTAAGAATAACTTTTTTTTCCGTAAAATTACTATTTAAAAAGTGTTTTATATGGTGCGAACTGAAGTAGACACACTGTATGTGTTACATATTTTGAATTATGGTTGACGTGTGTGAGGAATTTTCCTTGTGCAACACTCAATAAATCTATTCTATTTTATGTTATTATATATATTTTTTTATTTTTCAGGTGAGTAATTACAAGAGGGCAACACACTTACACTAAATTCGTAAGTATGAGCATACGGGAAGAATATTATGGTATAATTAAGTTTTTATTAGTATTTTTTAATATTTTTTACCCTTTAAAACAATGGATATAAACAATATAAAATAATCCAGAAAACTAAAAATATAAATTTATTTTAGCTTATTTTATTAAGTGTTGCCCCAAACGTAAACTAGTCAAAATAAATTTAGTGAAAATTAATAAAACTAGGGGAACATAATTAACTATTTAAAAACTGGGCAAATATGCTAAAAAAATCCAACAGATTTGGAGCTGAGTAGGTGTAGATTTTTTATTCACGTGACTCCAGGGTTTTCAATGTTTGATCCTGTAAACCAAAAAGCTTTTGTACCAAACAGCAAAATGTCTTTAGTTGTCAATATCGACATAACCTTAATCTAAAATAGAGTTTCTTCTCATATTACTTCTATTGAATTTCATATTAAGAAAATATTGCACATAAAAATGTGTTGTTACATAAGTGTATAAAACGAACGAATTAAAAATTATACATTAACTTTAATATCAAATGTAAGTGAATAAATGCGCATGCTCGTAACTTATACTCTTGCCGACGATACGGAACTTGCGTAGCGAGAATTTTTACCCTTTATTATAAAGCCGAATGCTTGTCGAGTTACTCTTTTCACTCCAAATGCAATACTCGAACACTTGGAGTTCACATAGGTACTTGCAGAGTGGAAAGAGTGCTTATCCCGAACGCAGCTTAAAAGTAAAGAACCGACCAGACCAGAGTAACTTTCCAGTGACGAAAATTTTTGTGTGTCACGCTCCAGGGCTTGAATCTCTTGATCGGCTATAAAAAGTTAGTCACAAGGAAAGAGAAATACCTTAAAGAAATTTCAAAATTTGTTTTTTTTACCTTTCATGGCTTTATAATTATAATCTTTTGTAATACTAATTCCATTTCAAACAAATAATTTTAAAAAATTTATCCTTAACCATATAAAACACGTTTGGAGCACGAAAACCCAAAGAGGAGTTGGTACATGAGGGGCAAGGGGAAAGAAGAACGAAGTAGTTAAGGTGCATAACACTTTCCGTCACTGGAACGCCATAAAGTAGAACGAAATGCTCCTGAGCTACTCGGGAGCGCTCTATATGCGTCATTGGAAAGCTACTAGATCCGAAGTAACTTGGGTTAAAAGTAACTGATATACTCTCATATGTTTTTTTTAAATTTAGGTTAATGCCTTGGTAAACTGCATTGCTCCGGCACTAATGCTGAAACTTACCTCATTTAGTAACATTACCGAAAAAGGTTTCACGTGATGTTAACACAAGCATTTCTCATATGGCTGAATGTCGCGACCCTTTATAGACCGAGAGGGAGACTGAGAGACTTTTATTTATTTTGTGGACCTGTGTAAAAATATATGTTAATTTTTAAGAAACCCCAAAATCGCACAAAAAAATCCTGTTAGCTCAAAATATAACGCAAATAATTATTTTATAAGCGGTGTGGTTTCAACATCTGAAATTCCCAAATCGACATTAAAATAAATTTTTAATCCCCTGTTATACTTATGGATTTTTCTGATTCTTTGGTTTCTCCAACTTTTATTAAATTAAAAACTATATCCATATCCTTTTTAATAAAAAAAACTTTTTGTTGTAAGTAAACCAACAAATCCTCGCGACCTTTATGAATAGACAAAAATCGTAAATATTTTTAAAATATTAAACTTATTCCGTTTACTTTCTAATATAAATAATATATTCTGTCTCTTTATAGAACAAAGACTGAAATCTTGATAATATTACAGACTTTTTAACTTGCCGCCATATTTCCTTCTCCTTATTTCCATTTCCTAATTGTTTCTAAATGAGCTTACACTAATCCAATAAATGCATTTGGTCGCTCTGGCAGACAAATTTAAGCAGCTTCTTCTAATTTGCTGAATTTCTTGGTATTTAGGACGATTTTATGCATAATTTAATCGCTCATCTTTTATAGTATTTTTATTTCTTTTCTTTAAATTTATTTAATTGTTATATTAAATTTGTGGTAAAAAAATCTTTACTAGAAATTGTAAATTTTATTATTTCAAAATTTTAAAAGGATATATTAAGTTTTTATTTTTCTTTTAATCACTTGTAAAATGTTATTATTTATATTGAAATGCACAAATTCTTCACCTTATACTGACACAAAGCGGTACATGAAAGACAAATGAAAGTAAAAATTCATTTTAAGAGAGAAAAATATGCCTTTAAATATAAATAATAAGATCCTACAAAAAAATTAAAACAAAAATTAAAATTGAATATATTGCCTTTTAAACAAACACTTCCCATTTATCAATTTTAAAAGTTAGAAAGCATCACTTATATGACTTTCAACTAGAGGGTGTATTCCCAAGCCTTTTTTTCCAATCTCGGGATTTCTGGACTTTGCACAGACAAGTCCGGGATAGTCCCAGGGTTTTAGGGTAGAGTACAAAATGCGAAAATATTCAAAAATCAACTTTTATTTTTTAATTTTTTTAGAAATATGAAATAATCTAAACAAAAAGGAAGTTTTTTCTGCAAAACAAACTAATTAAAATATATCATCTTAATATAAATTTTCTTTTGATAAAAACATTTCTACTGACGTCTTGATTAGGTACCTTTAAAAATAAAAACAAAACTGTATTTCTGTAGCATCAACATACCCTATTATAACATTTGTAATTTGTAGTATAATACAACAAACTTAAGGCAATATAAAACCCTATAAATAATAAAAGGTAAAATATACGTACTTTTAATAAACATATTATTTCAATGCAAAATATCATTAACTTGCGTGATGCGGAGTATTGTTTTTACATGACTTTCTTCAAGTATGACCGCGTAAACCTGACTAAAATCAGCTGTGGATAAAAAATAAAATTTATTTATTGATTCCAAAATCCCGGGATTTAAGGAATTTAATCTCGAAGATTTCGGGACTGTAAAAGGAGTGAAATCTCAGGATTATATTCCCTACTTTCGAGCCAAATAAAAAAAAGTTATCTATTATCTCTTGCTTCGAAAGTATTATCTTCCTATATTTTTGTCATCTTTGTCACACCTTTACACGCGCTAAAATTTAGGTGGCAAATTTATTTGACACACAAAATTATATTGTTAGGTGCGCCTGTCATTTCAGATCGTCGTCGTGCCACTTTAAAACCTTAATGGAAATTTTTTGACATTCCGTAGTAAAGAAGCGGTTTAAAGCAACAACAAAGCAGGATGTATGCGACTTCCCATCCAGAATGTTTACAGGGAGGCATTTTTGGCTAATCTTTACCTACTAGTGAATTTAAACGTATCAAGCTGGCACGACATGTAAAGATTTCATATTGGATAATTCATCGTACATCCTTTGTTGTTGCTTTACTGGCCGATATACCTTTATCTATTGCTTGTATAGTATATATCTGAAATAATAATAAATATTTACTCTCATTTAGCACAAAATGGCATTTTGTTTTCTTACACAAGAACAAAAATAACATGTCTTAATAAAGTGGTAAAGAAATATAACACAGTTTGTTTATTAAACGAGCTCAGGTAATTTAACTCTAAACTTTTTTATATAAATGTTGGTTTATGCCGGTGATTTTGCAATTTATATTATCGCATTTAATAAATTTTCTAAATTTACGTAAACCCGATCTCTGCATACTCAAGAACTCCCTTAAATTTTATAAAACATCTTGTGCACTGAATGCCTGACTCGGTTTAAGTCAGGCGTTACATTACAGCACATCATCATATTTGCAGAAATGTAAATGTAAAATATTTCCGTTTCAAAGAAAATAATACTATCAATTTAAAAAATACTAAACGCTATATTATAATCGTTAATCGTTATAATAGACATGAGGATGAGTTAAAAAACTGGTCTATGATGTTCAGTATGTGCTATTAAAAAAAAATCTTTGCAAAAAATAATGGTTTCGTAGGAAAAATACAATTTTAATTCTAACTCTTAAATACCCGCTATATTAACGTGACGTCATCAATAAACAGGGATGCGTGTACCTTTCACAAAAGCTGTTTGCATGCAAATTGCCAACGCTGCCTCTAGTAGGCGTATGCTTTAAAGCTACGTCAAATTTAATCCTGAACTTGTATTATTGAACGCACTTTATCTACTGCCACCTGCAATTTTTTGCTTTTGTTCAAAGAGTTACTACTTTTTTGCTTCGGTATATTAAGATTGTAGGCGATAATTTTTATTATCCCATATTTATTTTATCTACTTGTGACACCATTTCCTCTAATTGGTGTTTTCAGATTTACGGCAGGATTTTTATTTTATAGATTTATCTTAAGAAAATTAAATGTAAACTTTTATTACATTGGTAAAATAAACAACTTTTTATAATCCATATATATCTTATTTTATAAAATGACTACAAAATAAAAATCATTTTTGGATGTTATCATCATGTCTATTCCTCCTCTGGCAGCTTCAAGTACAAACAGTGCCACTGTTTGTATTATAAGCTTTAAGCTTCTAACGATGTTGTTTGTTTTTTCCTAAAGTAATTATATTTATTAATATATTTTTCAGAATGACTGTAGTTATTTTTTTAAATAACTATTAATATTCACTATGTAAAATGACATATGGGGTATAATTGGTTAAATTTTTCTTCTATGGACAGTTCTTATTTATATTGAATCCAACCAGGATGTGATGCTATTAAATATAAATTTTAAAGTTTTAAAGATATAACATTTCTACGAGTAACCAGGTTTTAAATAAGTCGAATATTAAATTTTCAAATTAGTGTTTAAGGGGATTAAATTTTAATGAAACATTAGGAAAATCTATTATATCAGATTCATCGACCAAGCAATTTATTTTAAATTAAGTTGACAAAATATAATTAAACGGGCTGAAAAAGCAATACAAACTTTGCTGTTAATAACGTGCCCAAATGGAAACATGTAAATTGATTGGATTTTGTTAATTATTCAAAAGCCACTGGTTTATTTCACAGGACGCCGGCGTGCCAAAAGCCCATACCAATTTATGATTGTGTGGACAAGGCTTTTATTGGGTTCGTTTTAATATCATTTTAATTTCATAGAGTAAAAGCTTAATTATTTTCGTTTAGTTTTTTATAGCTCGATTTTTTTATCTTTGGACAATCCACAAAGGCTAAAAGCCTAAATACTAACGCACTAAGCGAGGTTAGAGGGAGCTTTTGACACGGGACTTAAATACTTGAAGATTCAAGGGAAAGGAAATACCTCAGTGGGCAGCAGGTTCAGGCACATTCTAGAAACTCTACGGATATAAGAGCGAACAAAGTGGGAAGTTCGGGGCCTGTTCAGTTGGACCCTATAAGGATGCATACTTGAGGCACCACGAGTTTCTCTATTGGGAACCGAAAGTGGAGAAATTATACTGAATAGTTCTTTAGAGCAGAGACCATGGAACCACCTATAAAAAGCGACACATCCCCTACAATCCGACGATGGGCGAGAGAAGGAAGCCTTTTTGTAAGAAATATGATCATTAATAGGGCAAGAAGCTCTTCTTTAAATGTAATCAAGAATGCTAAGTGTTGTGGGAGATGCCAGAATTGGGACACATACAAAGTGTATAAATTTTAAAAGAAAAAATACTTTCTGGCTCGAAAGATAAATCCAAGCTTTTTTGAAGCTGCCGTGGCTATAGATACAATGTGTTTATACAAGTTAAGGTCATTCTCAAATGTGACGCCTACAAGATTGAAGGTGTCTTTGCTCCGCAAAACGTAACCGCTCATAAGTAAAGGAGGGGTATTTGATGCCTTTTTGTCAACAAAGAACAAGATTGTGTTTTGGGTGCATTAAAATGGACAAGAGTTTTGGAGCCCCAATCCAATATTAAACTATGGTCCTGTAAAAGAGAGGTTTAGAGACTGGTTAAGGAACCTGAAAACTGGACTGAAGGGTACTGTTATCTGCAAAACTATGAATGGAATTAGTTTTGGACGAAAAAAGGTCGTTGATGTGAAGAAAAAATTACGCCATTTACATGGTTAACGGGACGTAAATATTTAAACAAAAACTGATATTCGTCGATTGATCATCGAAATTATCGTAACTTTAGCTTTTTAAAAGATTTGTTATTTCGTTAATTATAGTATTTTATTTGGTTAATTTAAGATATTTGAAATAATATTACTCATTTTTTTATCTGGACCACACAACTAAAGGTGTCTTAAGTGTGGTAAAAGATAGTTTGCAAACACGGAACCTAAACATTGTAAGACTTGGGGAAAAACAGAAAACCTCCGTGACAACTAAGTCCAGGTACTTAAGGAAAAAAAACAGCAATTTAAAGCTTTTTAAGGGATGTATAGCAGTGGTACCATCTGTATTCAAAGCTTTCAGAAAAGGCTTTTTATTGGCCTATTCTTTGAAGCAGGCGCCATAGAAAAGATAGCTTTGTGGTTTGATAATTAACAAGATGAACGATATTTTTTTACGAAATTATGAATACTAGGTGTTGTAGAATTAATCGCTTAAATATTTTTAAAAAATTGGTAATATTTTTTGCTAAATACTAATTTAAAAAATCTAATGAAAATTGATTTTTTCTCTTTGATGATTACTGTGGAAAACACCTATTAAGTGTGCAAATCAATAACATAATTATAAAACTTACTAAATATTATAATGCTTGTAAAGATATAGTTTAAGCATATATTATTTATTTGTTATATAATAAAGTTAGTGTCTTTGTTATTAATTTAATAATTATTCTTACTGCGTATATACTGTAATAGTGCTTCTTGTAATACGTACTAGAATGTGTGGTTGATTAATCCCTTATTAATTAATAATTATTCCTTTTTTGCAACTATAAATTATTCCAAATAGGATTTTCTTGGGTATGAGGTCACACAAAAATTAAAATGGAATAAGTAAGCAATTTTCATTTTATTAAAGTTTACTAGACGAGGCTTTGCTCTGCGTCACAGAATGCACTTTAAAAATGTACAATTTTTAATATGAAAACACAAAAAAATCAAAAACAGTTTGTTTCTTGTTTCATTCTAAACGATAATTTTAATCAATTTATATCAACACTTTCGGGATAGTGACAACAACCCCAAAGTCTTAATTTGAAAGATGGGTTAAATAATACCTTGTTTTAGAGGCCCTTTATTTGCCTTTCTAAAAATGTCATATTCTTGACTTTTTGTTAGTACAATTGAACGGCCGTCCAGGTCCCTCGACCTAATGCCTCTCAATTTCTTTTTCTCGGAGTATCCTAAGTCGGTTGTTTATAAAACACAGCATTAAAAAGACTACCTACTATGGGTAATAATTCCTTGTAATTATTTTAAAGTCGACGTTCTTAAATGCAAAACACGACATTTATATCGTATGTTTTGATATAAAAAAATAAAGTTTAATTTCATTAGTACACGAATTATATTCTCAACATGTAAAAGTGTACCGACAAAACCTTAACATTGTACGTTGTATTTTCTTTATTTAATTAAATTAAGAAAAACAAAGCACACCTGTTTCTTTCTTCCTTATTTTGTATTATGTGGGACGAGTACGATGTACAGTGGTTTCTTTCCTATCATTATATGTATTTCTGTGTATAAGTAGGTATTTTGTTTTAAATCTTATACATATTAAAAAAATTACTGACAGACCGGACTAAAATTTTGAATTCATTAGTTTTGTACCATGCTATCAGTTTTTAAAAGAATGTTTTAAAATTCCAAAAATGTTTGTTTATTTGTCTTCTTGTAACACTTATCCTGAAACACACTGTATTTGAAGCATAAAATACTTTAGGGCGTAAATCACTCTAGTTTTATCATTTAATATAAAAAAATTACAATGTAATTGATATTATTTAATTCTATGCAGCAAGTTTATTCCGAAATATAGGGTCAGAAATAAAGGAATCAAGGGGAAAAAATAAAAACAACTGGTCACATGATATTGTATGTAACACACTTTCGTGAAATTAAGGTTCACGACATTAATGTCAACGTCCAAACACGTCTTTACCGTATTAATATTAATATATAGGGTCTCTCTAAAAGCCTGTACAAAATGCTATCATAGACTTCTTGGGACAAAATAAAACGATCTAACGCAATTTAACTCAGTCGAAAAATTAATAGTTTGCGAGATACAGGGTGTTATTTTATTTTAGCTATTTTTAAAGATTTGATTTATTATTGATTTTTTTACCAAATTTGGTATAAGGGTTTTTATTAAATAATAAATCGGAAGCTACTCCTATTTTTCCTCTTAAATGCTTTTGTTCAAAGTGGTACTACTTTTTTTTGCCTCGGTATATTATGATTCTAGGCGATAATTTTTATTCTTCCATATTTTTTGCACAAAAAGTAAACTTAAATAATATCGCTACTGAGCAACCGGATATTTTAGATTAAACGTTTTATTTCACATAAAAAAATCCTTCGCATTTCCTTTACGCTTTATTTGGCCACCCGGGTTTCCCTAAAAGATCTGTACAAATTGTTACTATAATGTTCTTTTTTTTCCAAAAACACAACGATTTCACTTAGTTTGCCTTAGTTAAAAAGTTGAAGTTGATTGTTTGCGAGATACAGGGTGTCCAAGTAAAAAAAATGGAAAATTTGACACCTTGTTTTTTAAAATCTTTTGACTTAGGTGAATGGCATTAAATCGTTGTTTTTGGCCCAATGAATTTGTGCTAGCATTTTGTACATACCAGTACTTTTTGGACACTACCAGGTTACCTAGATAAAGCGTAAATGAATGCAGTGGCAAACTTTGGTATGGAAAAATGTTTAATCTGAAATATCTCAAAAACAGTTGCTTGTAGCGATATCTATTAAATACACCTTTTTTGTGTAAGAAATATGGAGTAATAAAATTCACTATTTAAATTATATTATACTAAGGCAAAAATAGTTATGACACTTTAAACCTAAGCAAAGGACTGCAGGTGGCTTTCCCTATATTTTACGGCACAAATGTTATTATATTTTGATTCTCCGCTCTAAAAACTTTTTAATATTGAATTTACTAAAAAATGTCTTAAGTTTAATGAATTAAATATTTAAAAATAAATTTAAAAAAATACACCCTGAATTTTGCAAATGATCAACTTTTCGACTAAGAAAAATTGCGTTAGATCGTTGTATTTTGATCCCAGGAATTTGTGATGGTCCTTTGTACACACCTTTATAAGACAACCTGTATAAGCATACGCACGGTGATGCATACGTTCAAGCCTACCTGAAGATATGATACTATGAATTTGCGTAGGAACGCGCCGTCATGCGTCAGTTCGGTATACACACGGTCGCATATTCTCGCGAGCTCCTATTCAGTTTAGGTAGGCTCGAAGGCATTACTGACCGTGTAAATATCCATTACAAAGTCGCGGTGAACCATTTCTCGATATAGTTATAAAACTTTTTACCAAAGTTTGTATAGCATTTTATTTACAACCATTTTTTTAAATTCTATTTATTTTAAGCCGCCGCCAGACATTAGCCCAACTACGACGAACTTTCGCCAACTACCATTATGTGGACGGGTAGTTCGTCTGCATTCGCCTCGATTGGCCCAACTGTATAAGGCCCTAAAAATTCCAAATTTTCCGATCCAAGCCTTATTTTTAACCTGTATATCGTATTTTTTTAGATATTACGAAAAAACCACTCAAGTTTTAAATCAACTGAAAATCACGAATTTGAAATAATTGTTTTGGCGGAAACGTTTCGTTCTCAAGATATCCATTTTCAAAGTTAAAATTTAAAATAATCCAGTTTTCACTATATTCCTCCTTTTTTGCACACAATTCTTGATTTGCAGCTAAAGTGGCATAAAATATTAAATTTTTACTTTTTAAAATTCCGTTTTTCTATGTATTTTATACCTTTTATCAATAAAGTTGCAAAATTTTACTTTAAAATGCGGCAAACATGGTGTCATCATAACTTGCTGCGACCGATAACGATTGAAAGTGAAGCTATGCAATTTAATGCAAAAATAAGGTAAAATACGTAAAAAACGGGATTTTAAAAGGTGAAAATTAAATATTGTATGTCGTTTTAAACAAGAATTGTCTGCAAAAAGAAGGAGGAATATAGTAAAAATAGAAACATTTTAAATTTCAAGTTTGATGATAAATATTTTGAGAACAAAAGTTTTCCGCCAAATTTTTTTTTTTTTTTTTTGATTCGTGATCAGCACCCAAAAAAAAACCGTTCTCAAGTTTCGTTAAAATTGGAGTTGCCGCAGGTTTCTAGAAAATTGCCAATACTTTTTATCTCAATGTGTATAATCTATTCCTGACTAGCGACTTTTGCAGAATAAAGAAACCAAAAGAGTTTAGATGGTAGTTCTCCGCATACCAAAGCACATTTTAAAAGAAGCTTCCCATAAGAACGTTTAATTTTTATGACGCCTTATTTTAAAAGATTACATTGTTGGGAAGTTAAAAAGAAGTTTAAATGCGGTTCGGAATGTTCCTACTACCTGTGGTATAATTACCGTAATAGGGGTTCCCAAAGAATGAAAAAATATGGATATTATGTGCTAATTTTATGCATACTTTGGAGTTATTATTCTAGGGAGAAAAAAAGGTAGGTCGTGCAAATTTTTGTGGAAAGCTTTAATGTTGAAGACTCTCGTTCTTTGTTAGTAAAAACATTTATGAAGCAAAATATTTTTATTAAAAAAGATAAATATCAAAGTTATGACAAGAACCAGGTAATATTATAGACAAATTGGCTATATGCTATTTATTTAAATGAAATATTTTTGTGTACAACATAATTTTAATATGTAATGAGATATTTTCAAAATTTTATATAGTTTTATTTATTTTTACTATAAAGTTTTTACCTCCAATATATTTTTAATTTTTGACTGTAATAGAAACTAACAATCTAAAAAAAATAAAATAAAACAAAACTGCCTTTTTCTCGAGATAATAACTTTATTAAAAGTATAATTAGCGATTCAAATTTAATACCCGCGCCGGAAATTTCTTAAACCCTTTTAGAACAGTATGGCATTACTTAGTGTATACTATTTTGCTTGCTGTTGTTACAGTTAGTATCGTATTTTTTATTTTTTTATGATATAATTAAATAAATGCAATAAAAAAATACATTAGTCTACAACTTGTGTTTGGTGGTTTTTATAATGGATTCCCTAAAATTTCTGCAATAATGGAAAATGTATGATGGTTTTCTTATGTACAAGTTACAGTTCAAGTATAACTTACCTTAAACTTACGTTTTGTGGCGTATTATATATATATACACAGTGGTTTCTGGTATTTTACAATATAAGGTTGGTAAGATCATAAAATACATATAATATTTTTCTGTTGTATAATGGTATACAAAGGTTAGAATAGTTTTATTAATAGCGTAGATTTTAAAAAAGCATGTGAAATTAAATTACAAAAAATCCAGTTTATTGCTGCACTCTTGCAAACTCAAAACAAAAATATAGAATACATATTATAAATAAAAATCTTTAACGTGATTTTTTATCTTTAGATCTACAAAGGCAAAAAGCATAAATATTAACGTACCGTGGGTGTCTTAAGCAAGGTAACAGGGAGTTTGTTTACACGAGACTTAAATACTTCATGATTTGGGGGCAGCTGGTTCCACATTTTAGAAACTCTAAGAAAAAATGAACGAACAAAGTGGGAAGTTCGAGGCCTGCCCAGTTAGACCGTATGGGGATGCATACGTGCGGCACCAAGAGTTTATTTGTTGGAAACCCTCACTGGGGGCATTATACTGGACAATTCTTCAGAGCTGAAGTCATGGAAGTACCTATAAAAAGCGATAAATCCCCAACAGCCCGATGGGATGGGAGAGAAGCTTTTCTGATAGTGAAGGGTCATTAATGAAGCTCTTCTTTGAATGGAATTAAGAATGCTAAGGGTTGTGGAGGACGCCATGCCCCAGGTATGAAGACAATATTCCAAACGAGGTCGGATTTATTGAAATGGACGAGAATTTTGCGGCTTAAGTCCAATATTATAATAAATTAAGGTCATGTAAAAAGGTATCTGCATCACTTTGCGTTTGCTTTTCAAATCAGGTTTGGAGATTGGTTTAGGAATCTAAAAATTTGAGTGAAGGATACTATCGTCGGCAAAACTATAAAAATAGAATTAGTTGTCGACGAGAAAAGGCCGTTGATGTCAAGAAGAAACAATGTTGGTGCCAGTACAGTATCTGTCATAAAGCCTTTTAAAATAGGAATGAAAATTTTAAGTACAAGCTTTCTTAAAATTATTTTGGGTTAGAAAAAATGGGCAAATATCTTATAAGATACAATACTTACAGTGTCGTAGACAGTTAGCAAATACATAATTAAATGAAATAATCAGTAACAAAATTAAGTTTTGAAAAAAGGGTTCATTTCTTATTTACCTATTTAAATCTGTGGGCAGTAATTTACTGATGTGGTCTATATCCTTTTGGGGTATTTTATTTCCTACTACCAACTTATGTCTAATACCGCCTTAACTTGCAGCTCACTTCCTCTGTAGTGAGGAGGAAAGCGAGCACACAACAGCATTTAGGGAACTAGGAAAAAGGTTTTGTAACTAAGCATCTGGACTAACAAAGCATCTGGACCCTCACCCACAGTATCTAGTAGTTTAGCTTTATACAACACATCGCTGGCTGTCATAACCAAAAGCAAATATTTGAAAATTGTAAGATGTCAGTAACTATAACTGCATATTTATTTGAAAACATATATTTTCTACTGTAATTATAAACCCAAATAGAAAATTTAAACAGCGAATACAAAAAAATAACCTATGCAATTTTTAATTAAGGTATAACAGATATAGAAACAAAAATGGAAACCGATTTCTTCATAATCCATAATATGCTTTAATAGGAATACCACAGACAATAAACTTAGTCAGGTGAACCAACTTAACGGTCAAGGCCGTTGGTAATACGGCCTTGCAACCATATGTGAAACCTAATTGACTGTGATTATTCAAAGCAGAACACTCTTGTACAATATTATTTTGTTCTGATGAATATAAATTGTAAAGTGTAACAAGTAAGGTAACAATTTAATTTACAATAGCAAATTGTGTTGTAACAAGGTTGGTTGATGCGATATATATGCATACAGTTTTATATTTTAGTACAAGGAGACGCCTTGTTATAATTTGGGTGGTCTATATTTTTTCTTTCTTAATTTTATTGCTGCTAATAACTAATATAATAATAGTCCCTGGGCCAGTAACGAAATGGACTTAATAATAACTTTAAAACCCTTTTGGGAGCATTCCTATTGAATAGTCTACCACGAAAATTCATACCGCCATAAAGGAAGGCGGCGCTTTCACCCAGACAGTCAATGTCAAATATTTTAAGTGACGAACTGGGTAAACGCTGCACTAGTAGTCAGACAAGTTTACCATAATGTTTTACATGCAATTTTTAAACAATGTGCCAAAAATCGTAAGGGTTACGGTCACGAAACCCGCCTAGTCCGATACCAGAATCTTGTGTTTAAGCCATATCGTTCCATGACGAATATTTTTAGCACAATGTATAAAAATACATATAAAGCACTGTGGTAAATTTGTCCGACAATAAAATTGACGCGTTTGCCCAGTTCGACACTCGAAACATTTGACATTGACAGACTGGGTTAAAGTACCGCTTCCATATATGGCGGTATAAATATTCGGGGTTGACTCGTCGAAGGAAACCCCTTAAAGGTTTTAAAAGTGTTCTTATCATAAACTTTATTTCATTACTAGCCCAGCCATTCTAATGCATCTTTAAACGAAATAAAGAAATTGTTAAATAAATTTAACCATTTTTTTTACTTTTAAAAATAGCGGTCTTCTGTGGTCTGCTTTAATATTTAAAAAAAAAGAAAGTGGCAACTTAACAAACTACATATTTTTGCCTAATAGATAAACAATTTTTAAATTAAAAATTAATAATGTTAAAATAACATTTTTTTAATTTGTTAAAATGTACAAATTAGAGTTACGGAAAGAAAATAAAAGCAGTTTTAGAACTATCTTAAAGGTTGCAATGACCAATACCAATTATTATTATATAAGGTAATAATTTAAACAATTTTATTTTTAAAGTAGTACATGCCTCACTTTGTGCAAAAAAATATTACTGGTTAAAAAGTACAGAAAAAGTTTAAAATCAATAAAATGGTGTTTTAAATTTAAAACTTACCAACTTAAAATGTTTTTAACAAACAAATTATATTTACCACATTTTATGTTGTACATTACTTCACAATTTCCGTGGTGGCACTACCGCCTGTTGCAAAATGCAAAAACTACATGTTTTAGTGCTTTGACAACATTGACGGAACTAACTAGAACAGGGGAAAGGATGAGTTAAACATCTAATAACCCGAAACCCACGGTAGACTGTACAAAAGTATAAACCTTTGTAGGCTGTTTGTCACAAAAATGAAAAAGCACTGTTATAAAAATAAATTACATTATAGTATTAAACTAAACTAGAAGAATATTTTACTTTATACAGAACAAAAAAATCAGCTACAACTAATATAAATATTTCTTTTTAAATTAGTTATGTTAAAGAACTAACCTTAAATGGGTCAGACATCTTCTTGATGTTTATAATTAAAATTAAGTTTAACTTTTTGTTTAACTCTACCGAGTAGTCGCCGAACGGAACATAGGAATTCCTATGTAAATTTTGGGGGTTAATTATTGGCTCCCTCTACATTTAACAAAAAAATTTAAGATTACTTTTCGAAGAGACCAATATGACAAACCCCTTGTGCCAAGTTTTAAAACATTTTAATGAGCAAATCTTGAATTATTTAATTAAATGTAAATTGCAAAATTAAGAAATTTTTGGTTCAGGTAAAACCAAACAGGCACCTGTTAAACGGATGTCAATAAATCAGTAACAGTCAGTATTTGAAAGAAAACTATGTTTGTTTGCTGGTGGCTGCAGTCTTTGGTAATTTTGCAGTTGCATATTACTGAATAATCCAGGATTTGCTTATTAATATTTTTGACACTTGCCACGAGGGTTTATCAGATTGGTGTCTTTAAAACTTAATTTTACATTTTTTCTGTAAAATGTACAGGGGAGCCAATAGTTAGCCCTCTTAAAATTTACAATAGAATTTCCTATGTTCCGCTCGTCGACGCACCACCAGGTATAGTTAGTTTAGTCTAGATTTCTAGATTTAAAAGAAACTAGTAACTAAGACAAACTAACATATTATACCCACGCGCGAAATATTGCTTAGTGGGTTATTATATTAATTTACCACTGATCATTTAAAATTAGTTTTTATTCTTCGCATGTATCATTTATTGGTAAATAAATATTATTATTATTTCGTAGTGAATAATAATATTATTACTTAGTAACCCTATGTATGATAAAAAATTATAAGTTAGTAGTGGCTAAAATAATTTGATAAGTTAGTCGTCAGCTGCTTTAGTTAAAATATATTAAAACAAACACCAAATATACCGTGTGTCATAATTAAATAGCAACTATCTCAACCTAACTCGCCTCAGTTCAGGTTACGAAAGGTATAATTTTATATAAGAGAAGATAATGAGTTCTTAACCCTCGGCGACAGGCCAAATAAAGTCTTAAGCCGATGCTGAGTAAATACTTTTGAATGTAAACTGGCTGCTTAAATAAGTCTAGTTACCTCTCCCTGTATAATACCCATTGAAGTAAAATTTTGAATTTTTATTTATAGACCATGCGACCAGTTTTTCCAAAATGCCAATTTAAAATTCAAAAAATGTTGGTTCATTTGTCCTCTTGTAACACCTGTCCTGTGACACTGGAACACACTATATTCTTAATATTTTTGTTTCAGTTAAAAATTTCACATTTCAGGAAAAAAAACAAGTCTTGCTTTTAGCTAAAGCACAAAGTATCATTTGAGGTTGATTGATATGGGTCAATAAGCTCAAATAAACTTATTTTCAATGGGAATTTAAGCACTTAAAAGAAAGCTGTATTAAATACCGAAAAAATATAACCGCTGTCGATAAATATTGTATGTAAAGACCCTAAAATTTTTCTTTTTACTTGTTACTTAAAATAATATTTTTTTAACGTAATAAATATAAATATTATAATTATTTGCTACCGATATAATACGTAACTATGGTACCATATTGTCATATATTGTTGATTGACTTTAACAAACGTCATCAATAGAAATTGAAAGCAGAGAAAAAGGTGAGCGTCCAGAATAATAATGCATTTTGAAGGTAGAAAAACGTATTGGAAATACATACAACATATTTCCAATACTTTTTTACCTCTAAAATGCATTATTGCTGTAGGTAGAAAGTATTAATAAGCAACGTAATTTTTCGGCCATGGCGGGGAATATTTTTAAACGGTAGACTTTTTCCATGATTTAAATACTCAATAATGACGTTTGTCAAAGACAATTGCCAATGCACGACAATTCTTGACACTATTGACAGTTCAGAGAACGGTTCAAAACGGTCCTACAAGATAAAAGGAATACACTAAATGTAATAATATAGTTGTGTATTAAGTATACCGAGATTATCATAAATGTGATTTTTGTATTTATTAAACTCAAAATAATTAATCTGGCTTTATGTATATTGCAAAAACCCTAAAACCACAAAAGGAACACAATATTTAATGCTTTTCAAAACAAAAATTAAATAATTGTTTTAATCGAAAAAAAAATATTATGTGCATATTTTAAAGTTTCACACGTTTGTAAATATGTCGCTATTCCGGCCGTTAAATTTTCGCTCTGGTTTAAATATATATTGTTAACATTTGTCAAAGTCAGTCAATAATACATGACAATGTAATACAATACTAACGCTCTTACAACGGAATTAAAAAATTATAATAATATAAAAACAAAATATAATTTTAATTACTAAAATCTGCTATATAACAACTGGCATTTTAATACTTTTAAAATACACATTCGTGTTAGATATCGTCGGTTTAAAGGTAAAACTTAATAAGTGAGAATTTATGGTTCAGGGGATAATAACGACTTTATACAAAAGTTGGATAAAGATCAGCTCTTTTTCGCCCATCATAGTTACAAAAATTAAAAGGTTTTATAAAAACTAATTAATTATATTTATAAAAAGTTAAGGTATTGGCCTTTACATTTTTTAAAGGGTAGTATAAAAAATATATAGCAAGTCACATAAAACGGCCATCAAACTTGCTATATCTACTAAAAACTTTTACCATAAAATAACCTAAAGATGTTCGAATAATTTTTTAACAAAATGAATTTAGTGACTTTTACCTTTAAACCGACAATATACTATATATTTAGGATATTAATGTTAAACCATTTTTTTTGGTTTGATATCGTTTATCATGAGAACTAAGAATTCACATACTTATTTTTTTGCACTTAAAATAACTCAAAGAAACATCTGTTACATTTAACACACATTAATTGATACTCTGTATTTAATAAATTGTTTTGGTTATGATTACTCCTACTTTCAAGGGAGTAAATTATTATAGGGCGTGTATATCATGCAATAGTAAATTATGAGAAACAGCTATTTTGGGAGGAGGATTCAAAAATACATTTTATTAAAATGAAACATCTTTATTCCCATAAGCATTTAAATATACTAAAATGCAAAAAGGATAGTTTGGAACATGCGGCGTATTCCACTGGCTATCGTATAATTTGGCTCTATTTCACTCTGGAGAACGATATTTCACTTTACCAGTTTAGTGGAAGTGCATAACTTTACACCCTTACCGATAGGGGAAAATGGGAATAGAATGCGGGAGTTCTGGGTTAAGAATTTTATAGGCTGGTTGTAATAATACAGGTTTAGCTTAGATTTGTTTGTTTGTTTAAGAAAGGAAATTATTTAAAGAAAAAAACTTCAATGCACAGATGCATAATGAAGTAAGGATTTTCGAGCGGTAACAAATATGTAATAGTTGTAGTAATAATAAATATAGCAAAAATCACCAGCCATAAAGAATGACAACTACGGTTTTTTCAGAATTTAAAAAAAATTTTAAAATTTTTTTACTATTAAAATGGCTAAAAAAACCCTTTTCAAAAATGTCTCACATTTTATATATTTTTTCAGTCGTTTCTGAGATATTGCATATTTTGTCACTTATGACTGATATTGGTTAGATAGTAGGCCATGAAAAAGTAATTATGTTTTACTTTAAACAATCTTGTAATAAACTTTGTTTTTTATGGACTGCAATGACGGGAAACTATTTTTATTAATATTTTAATAACGCAAATAAGGGTAAAAATAATCCTTTTTCATAAGTATTTTAAATTATTTTGTAAATATTTTGCCCTTAAAACATTTTGATAAGGTTTTCTTAATACGTAATATTTTATGTAAAAACAACCCATATTTTTTGTATACAGGTAAGTAACATATGGCCATGAAAAACAAACACAAGCTAAATTAACCCTTTTAGCTAAAAGCTGGCATTTGTTTTCCATGGTTATCTTTAATTTACTAAAATATAAAAAATAATGGTTGTTTGTTACATTTAATATTAACGTTTTAATAAATCCTGATTAAAAGTTCCTAGGGCAAAATATTAACAAAATAATTTAAAATACCAAAAATAGGATTATTTTTTACCCCTTTTGCGTTAATAAATTATTAATTAAAATGGTTTCTCATCATTGCAGTCAATAAAAAACAAAAGTTTTAACAATATTGTTTAAAGTAAAACATAATTATTTTTTCATGGCCTACTATCTAACCAATATCAGTCATAAATGACAAAATATGCAATATCTCCGAAACGGCTGAAAAGAAATATAAAGTGTAACACATTTTTGAAACGGTTATTTTTAACAATTTTAATAGTGAAAAATATACAGGGTGTTCCATTTAAAATTTGCAGAAATAAATATATAAGTAAAAATGTGCCACCCCAGAAGAAATCTTAAATCATATCTGCAATCTGCATAAAAATTTGCTGAAACAATGTTTTTACAGAATTAAAAAATATTTAAAAATAAAAAAGTTATAAAGGATAAAAGAAAAGCTTAAGAAATTAAGAAATATGCTGTAGCGAGTAAACGACGCAAGATAGCAAATTGCGGTTTTTCACTAGTAAATAAGGCTTCAAATTGAAGCCCTGCAAATAGGGGTCAGTTTTTTTGTAAAGCATACAGAAAAATAAGTCTCCCAATAAAAGCATCGAATTTGGCCCACCCTGTACAGTAAGTAGTACTGTAAAAAAATAGGTGTCGAACATATAACGCCCTTCTTCTTTTTTTGAAGTCGGTTAGTAAGACTATTTACTGCTTGTTATTTTGTTTCAAAGAAAGGTTTTGTGTTGGCTGTGTAGATTTTCACACTAGCCAAAAGTCTTTACAAGCAGTAAGATGTTTTTACTCTCTTATTTTTGTAAAATGCTTTATATTCAACTTTTTGCCATGAATACTTATTTTTACTTAAATAAAACAAATGTTTAAAATTATTTAAACAATAAACCAGTCCCAAAAAGCATTTTTATTTTAAAAAGTTCGTCAGTAAATATTATACGAGAATAAACCGCAAGTATTTTAAAGATGTTAATGATAAGTATGATTAGGTAAGATAAATTATAAAAATACGTGCACTTCTCCCGACATCCTCCATCATGAATTTAAAAATATTTTTGACACGAGTAGGATATTATCTCGGTATTCATTTTAAACATTTCGGTGCTTTTCTTTGATAGTGGCACAACTAACAAAATAAGTTTTATGGCTTTTATAGGATATAAAAATACAAATCCTCTACTTAACATGATTCTTATATCTAATGGGTAAAGTTCAATGAATTGTATTAAACCAAAAAGAAGTTAGGAAACTTTTTCCTTTTGTTATAAGTTTTAAAAGTCATACTTTTAAAATTTTGCCCAAATAAAAAATGGTAAATATTATTAATCCTTTTTTTACATTTTATTACTTTATCAGTAGGTCTTAGCGATATGACCGTGCGGAAAAATGGTTTTTTTATTTACGCAAAACATGTACATCAAAAGCAGTAACAAATTAGTTTTTTAGATATACTTACGGTAAATCTCTCATGGACAATACTTGTGAAAATTTAAATAGGTTATTTCAAGTTAAAAAATGCTCTTTAATGCATATCGAAAAGTAAAACGTTTAGAACCTAAATTTATTTTTTTTTACATTTTTTATTGGAGATTTTTCTCTTAAAGTTTTTCAGTAGAGTCAGTGGACATCCTGTATTACACCTAGATCAAATTTTTGTCGTTTTGGTATAAAAGTAATAGAAAATTAATTTTTAAAGAATAATCCAGCAGTTTTAGACCTAATAATTGTAAAAAAGTATTTAGACTTACGTACTGTGTGGACTTTCACAAAATAAGAATTTTATGAGTACTTACATGTCCGGATACTTATTAAGGATATAGGTATTGGAATATCGGCGAGTAAAGCGACAACAACGGATAAGTAATCGTCATCCAATGCGAAATGTTTACATGCGGGTATTTACGTTAAATTGTTTCTTTTCTGCACATTGCGACTTTATTTGGCTGATTCCGTGGCACATCGGATCTAAATTGTAGGTAGTTTTCCAAAAGCGTTTTTTACAGTTTTTATTTTAAAATGTAACACATTTGTATTCGTTTATTTTAATTAATTTATCCACTTATCTAGGGCAAAATTCTGCTATCCATCCACAATATTTTGCCTCTTTTGCATTTTTATTTAAAATATTTTTTAGACTCAAAGTGGCTTATTAAACTTAGTTTTACCTAATTTGGTATTTCCACAAAAGAGTAAAAAATGGTTGTGCTACAAATTTTATAGCTCCTACTTAATTTTTGCCAATTAACTTCCACTTTATTTAGTTACTTTGTGTACACACAAAATAAGTTAAGAGTTGTTTTTGCTGTTCTTTATGGTTAAATAAATAACGAAAACTTAAAAAGGTAGTGTGGTAAATTTAGGTTGTATGTTTTCTAAGCTCTTCGGCAAGAGGATTTAAAATGTATATTTCAAAAATTCATAGGAATTAAAAATAACCAAAAGCTTTAGTTAACACTAAAAAATACCACATTTTGAAAAAAAGGTAAATATTGCTAGTTGACATCACTTTGATGCAGGTTTTAGTGCTGCAAATTTGAAAAAAAAGTGAACCTAAAAAACGATAAAATACAAAGTTTCAATAACAACTTTAGGACTTATAGACATTTTAAAAACTTAAATATTACCATTATTTTATTTTAAAATATTTGAATCTCTTAAAAAGGCAAGCATGCTATTAGGACTAGAAATCTACAACTCCACAGTAGAGAACTGAATACATTTTTGTGCACCAACCTTTTAAGAATTTAACATTATACAAAAATACTGTTATATTTACGTTGTCTTAAAATATTATAATACTTACCTAATAATTTTGTCTTTATTTTTGCTATTAAAATTATTTTTATGTTGATCCTAATATTTTCTGATATGATAAGAACGTCTTTTAAAAAATGCATAATATTTTGGATATGATAATCATATTTTTTAAGTTAGAAAAAATATATACACTTCAATAAATAAGGAAAGTTGATTTAATAATGCTATAATTAAATAGCCTGTTATTTTATAATTAATAAATCTGTTAAATGTCTTGGTAATTTTTTTCCAAAAATAAATTATTTTTGTATAAGTATAACCAAAGAACACAGTAGCTACCACAATAAAATTACGGACACGTGTAATGAAATTGGTGCCGAAAATCGAAGCCCTCTCATAAGCCCGCCTATATAGACTCCGAAGCTGTCCATATAAGCGCGTGAAAATAAATCGTTTGCAATTTAGCCATTTAAACTGGACTTCTATTGGGTTAGCTGTCATATTCTTTCGTATAACCTATACTATTTCACAAAATTTTTTAAATAAAATGTTAACAAGTTGTTTTCAGCGACATCTGTTTTAAGGACTTTAGTACTTTCCAGGTATTTTCTGTCTAGTATTACCAGTTAATTTTTGTAGTTTTCTTTAGCCATTATTTTAGCAAGTAGCTAAATAAATCCGTGTAAATTTTCGAATATTAAAGGGTACATCTAAATTTTACATCATTACCATTTTTAGAGTTAAAAAATATTTTCTACGCGAAACTGGAGCAGACAACAAACTAGCTAACACCAACCTAATAAGCCACTTTGCACCGGAAAAATCCAAGGGTAAAAATACGACAAGAAAATGGGACAATTGTGGACACGTTGCAGAATTTTGTTCAGGAAATAAAAAGTGTATTTTGATGTAAATAAAAATATGGAAATATATGCAGTTCTCTGAAGAATTTCCATTTTTTATTTTAAAATGTTGGCCTAGGTCTAAGTGGTTGTTATAGAAAATGTCCTAAAGTACTGTGTATGTGACAGTGCCAGTGCTGACCTCTTTTAAAATAATAATAATTTGCAAGTATTTTTTTCTAAATTTTTTAGGCCCTATTTAATAAGTAACACCATCATTATACAATAAAATTTTAAATACCTAAACCAAATAGAGATAGAATAACATGCTAAACCTATTTTTTCTACATAGAAATTGTTAAGAATTTTTTTAACCGTTGTTGAGGGTGGCCGATAAATAGTAAAAATTATATTTGCTTAAAAAATGGCGTAGTAGACTTATGAGTATTAACACCAATTTTTGGGTAACAGGGATCGTAATAATGGAATATTACTAAAATAAGCAAATAATGCTAGTAATGGAAAAACAAACCCTATTTTGTTACTGCTAAACATTACCACGCCTTTGTAAAGAAGTGTTATTGTTCGGCATGTCATGCTTGCTTTATGTCTATTGCTATTTGCTAATGAAGGTTTGGGCAACTTTTTTAGTTTGTTTTTAAGATAAAATTTGCAGATTAAGATGCATATCTTAACACTTTACCTTAATAACGAAACAACAAACCATATTTTGACACAATTATTGTCTAGTAGTAACTTTCTTAAATCCTTATTTAAAACTACTAATGAGGATGAGTATAGTGAAACAACACTGGTAGATAAAATAGAGTATCTTTTATTAAGTTCTGCTTCAAATCTTTGTTCTCTTTATGACAGGTATGGTTTTTAATAATAACGTAAGGTCCATACAAAAGATACTGCTGTATTTATTATTGCTATAACTTATAAGTATTCCAATAATTCCCTAATGATGTCCCACTCGGTACTTAGGTTAAATCCATCTGCCTGTGCCTAATTTACCGTATCTTTATTCAAGATGGCTGGTCTTAACCTTAGTTGTAGGATCGTACCTATATCCAGTATATTTATTTTTTATCATCATCGCCACATAGTCAGTGGCTCACCAAATACCCTTTGCATCATCTGACCATGCTTTCCCAGGAACAAAATTTTACGAATAATACACATAAGCTACGCGAGAAGATTTCACTTCTAATTTTGCAAATTTTGGCCTATCGAACGCGCCGGCTAGCTCGCGTAACACTTACTTTATATATTTACGAAATGCCATTTGCTAATTGCGAAACGTTTCTAATTGGTCAATTTCAAAGGACATATTTAATGTTGACCAATTAAAACACGTACCACAATTCGCATTTTGTAAGTATATAAACTAAGCTTTACACGAGCCAGCCGGCGTTTAATAAACCAATACTTGCATAGGGACCAACATCAACGACGGACGTGTATGTGACAACACTGGTAGATAACATAGAGAATCATTTATTAATTCTGCTTCACATCTTTGTTCTATTTATGACAGTTATTGTTTTTAATAATAACCTAAGGGCCATGCAAAATGGAAAACTTTTAGTACTTTAAAATTTTAAAACATTTTCATATTTTTTCTTATATTTTTCATTTTTACGCTAAAGTTTTCTAAGCGTAAACTGGCTTATTAGGGTACATTTTACCCAATTTGTTATTTCCGCCGGTTCGGTGCACAAAACTATTTAAAAAAGTTAAAAAGTGGAAACGTTGCAAAATTTAAATTTACGGCTGTGGTTTTTCCAATTAGCAGCAAGGTTTATTGGGTATGTTAGGGGTTAATTTTTTGTTATTATTTTATCATATAAACATAATGGCAATGCAATTTTAAATACATTTTTGTGTTTCATTTTTAATGTGTTAAGTTTTCTACACTCACAAACAAAATTATCGCATTTGCTCGAGTTTCTCCATAAGCTTCAGTACAAAAATGCTTTAATTTAAATGGCCCTATGTCTTTTAATAATTACGTTATTAAGAGAATTAAAAAATCAAATGGGAATGAAAGAAGAAGCTATAACTGTGGCGTAACCTTTGTTATTTACTGTTAACAATACACCTTACAGTACAATACATGAAAAAATAATAATAATTTCTATCCTCTCCCAATGATGTGCTGGTAAAAGAGAGTTATTAAATCTGTGATGGTGATGATCAAACATCAGAAATCAGTAAGGGTATAATTTATTCGCAAATAAGATTGCTGCCTTTCAACAGCACATCACACAGGGTGATTAAACATTATTTATCTTTGCCAAAAAACTTTCGATAACCCTGTAGAATGTATTATTACCAGTAAATAACAGGTACGCCAAAGTTATAGCTTCACCTTTCTTTAACATTTTTTTTTATTGTTTTAAAAGAACCTAATTAAAAGTATAAAATTCAATCATTTCTAATTTAAATATTAGTTAATTTTTTATTTTTATTTTTTTAACTTTATTTTTAACTTGACAACGGTGGCAGACTTGCCACCAAAACGTCGTTTTTAATTAGATTTTTTGAGTTTTTGGGGGTTTTTCTTTTATTTTGTTCCAGGCGACCGGCTAGTTCATAGGGGTCAATGGGGCTGAACAGGGTCAGCTCGTATACCCCGGGACCAGGACCAAAGCGGTCCCATTCTTTCCAGGCGTACCTAACAAAAAGACCATCCAATAAATGAATCCGCCTAACCAATATAGAGCATATCTTCAATTCATGGTCATTTAAATTAAAGCATTTTTGTATCGAGGCTTTTGAAGAAAATCAAAGCATATGCGATAATGCGGGGTGTGTATAAAGCAAAAAACGTCTTCCTCTGCAATGCTGCAGTAAAAAGTACCTACCCTGTATCCAAGTCAGGTCGAATTCCCATCCAGGAAAACATTTTTAAGTACCTAGTAGTAGTAAATTTAACTAAGTAACGTCTGTGATGGCAGTACTGCGCTGTCCTAAAGTCTAAAGGTGTAAAATGCAAAAACTGCATGTTTTAGTGTTTCACGTTAACGGAGCAGGGGAAACAGTGTAAATTTCTCTAAATTAAACCGTCTTGACAGAGTATACAATGGAGCTGTAGTTTTGCTTATATTTAAATTACGATATATTTTTTCTGACCACAAAATAATTTTACGATATACGTGTTTACTATTACTTTTTAGGACTTAAATTAAAATATTCATCACCGTAAGAAACTGTATACATATTGGAATTGGTGTAATTATTTATTGTTATTGCAGTTAAAGAAAGTAATCTGAGCAAAAATTACCTAACTTCCATTGTTTAAACTTTAAACAATATATTTTTAAGGATACTTTTTATTCACCTATACGTTTTGTTTCATTATAAAACAAAATACATTTTGCTTTTATTATTGTATTGAGCTAAAGGTCTTTAATTAAACAAAGAAATTACCCATTTTATGGTGGTGGCGTTAGGAGAATAAAAAGGTTTCTTTTTAATATATTCAAAAAAAAGGATAATTACAAAAACTAAAGCTTAACAAGAAAAAGGGCAAAATTATTTAGGTCTTGTCGTGGCTGCCCATAATCTGTTCTCAGTCACCGCAGCTTTAATTTATGTCATTTGTAATCTTACCCGGGCTTATTTATAGCCAAGAATTATTTTACCAAACTTTTAATGCCCGTTTGCTGCTGACATTTTGCTAATTTTTGCAGCCCGGGGTTAACAACTTGATTTTATTTGTAAACTTTTTTATCTTTGTTATATTTAATTTTCTTTTATTACCATAAAGGTAACAATTATTTACAGTTTTAAAAATTAAATGTTACTGTAAGATTAGGATTTAAAAACCTCTGCAGATTACTATAAATATTTTGATTTGACTTAAAATTTTATTTTAATTACTTTTTAGAATAATTTCTTAAAAGTAATGGTATAGAGTGGAAATTCTAATTGATTTAAGTGTCAAAATTAAATTTTCCCAGAAATCAAATAAATAAGTTAAGAATCCTATGCTTGGCATGCGGGTGGTGTCAAATTCGGACTTCGTTTGCAATCGCTAGGGTGAAATTGGCACAGTCATTATAGGGGCTGACACATAAAACATATTGTACAAAAAACAAAAAATTATATTTTGTTACTTAGATCAATTAGTTTTTCCACTCTTCAATTATTCTTTTTAATTATATCATATCGCCAAGTTAGCCAGAGTATGACGTCAATATAGGTTAATAAAAATTGGGAAGGCTTATTTTTAAACATTTAACTAGTTGTTTAAGGTCCTTGTGAACCCACACCACATTGACTGCTCACCGTTAGGGCCGTTTCTAGGGTGACTTGCGCCGTGGTGCAAAAAATGATTGGCCGCCCCTACAAAACAGTGTAAACTGCGGTAAAAAATGTTTTGAAGAGCTAAAGAAAGGTCCCCACTTTAAAATTACACTGTTTTCGATTCCAAAAGTTTATTTCATAATTAACGCCCTTCATTTTAAACATTTTCGCCGTTTATTTCACAATTTTCCGCCCCTGCAGCATTGCGCCGTGGTGCCTTGCACCATTTGCACCACCCACTAGGCACGGCCCTACTTACCGTGGTTCTTAAGATAGCTCTAGATTATTGGATGGTCTTTTTGTTGGATACACGCCTGAAAAGAATGGGACCGTCGGTCCTGATCCGGGGTATACGAGCTGACCCTGTTCAGCCCTATTGACCCCTATGAACCACCGTTGTCAAGTTAAAAATAAAGTTAAAAAAAATTGACTAATATTTAAATTAGAAATGATTAAAATTTTAGGCTTTTTAATATCGCAAACTGAAAATAGTTTGGAAAAAGTCGTCCATTTTTCTCAAATGGACCTCTTAATATGATAAGTAAAAAGTATAAGACAAACTCTCAGTCAATTTGACTGAGACCCAGACTTTGAGTTTGTCTTATACTTTTTACTTATGAAAATAGTTTGACATATGTGTTATGAATGACATATGTAATTCGTGTATTTATTATTTGTAAGACAGAAAAGGTGATGAGTTAGTTGGTATTTAGTTTTCCTGAAGATACTGCAGTATCAAGCAAAGGCAACCAAATGTTGTTTAAATTAACGGAAATTGATGCTACACAATTATCTTTATTTAATAATATATACGCACTTTCTTTGATTTTGCGTTTTTAAGAACAAGTTTCTTTTGCTAAAATACTCGAAGCACCCCAGTTTATTTAATGATTGTTATCAAATGCGTGTTGGCAAATTATTGATTTATAAAATTCTGTATTTTTAATGTATGATCTGTGTTCTTTTATGCGTTTAGCTAATGGTCTAAGAGTTTCACCTATATAAAATTTATTGCATTCGCAAGGTATTTTATAAATAACGTTTTTTGTATTTTTATTTAAGTTGTACGGTTTTGATTTATGTTAATTAAAACAATGAACAATGAAAAATAAGAAGAAAACTTTATATGAACAAACATATGTCCTAAACATCTTACTATTTGAACTAGGGGTGTTAAAAAATAAAAACTATGCTTTAAAAGATATTTTTAAAAAGACAAAAAGAAATAAATTTCCATCGGTATCGTCCATGAGGGATAATTGGTAAATATTAACATTCCTAACCTATATTAAATATTATAGAATTAGATAGCGATGCCGAGTAATTATTTGTATTTATTTATGCAAAACCAGGTCATTTAATAAAAAAGTAAAAAAATCAAATTTCTTTAAAAATAAAAAGAAGCTAAAAATTTTTATTAAATAATTTAAAAGAACCCTATTTAAAACTCTGCTAATTTTTTTGTTTTGTTGAAAACTCATTTCTATTTAATTAAGGAAAGCGCAGCCCTATGTAAGTCTGTTTCGTAATTTTAACAGCTTTACCCTTTAACCTCATTGAAGAAGGTATAACGTAATAAAAATGATAAGTTTTTTTAGTACTTTTATTAACAAAAATAATTCTCTTCTCCAGAAATATCGTTCAAACTTTCTTTAGCAATGTTATTCGAGTACACGTCGGCTACCTGATATTGTTCTTCGACATAGATCCCTCAAGCGGAAAGTTCTGGTAAAAATAACAAAACTTGTTTTAAATTTGTGTGTAATTTTATAACAGCGGATATATTATTTTTGGTTGGGTAAAATTGAAATGGGAATAAGTAATGCAAGAAAAATGTTTGTGTTGTAATTCTTGAAGGTAGTTTTGTATTTAATATATTATATACTTATGTATAAATAAAAATATGTCAGTTTAACTTTTACCTCTAGAGTTTAAGATTTTAGGACGCATTTTTTATGCAATATCGTATGTTTTTGTAATTTGCTGCTAAAACGATAGATATCGGGAACTTAAAAACACTTTTGAACTTGTAATATAAAAATGTATTTACTTTATTAAAAATAAAAAAACAGAACCACAACTCTTATACAAGACTTTTTCTTATATTATCTTGTTAAATAGCAGAAATATTGAACTTCCTCGAACCATTGGTCCACGCAGCAACTGAGGAAATATCTTCCAATAGGTATCCAAAGTAACATATACAGGGTGTTTCACAACTTATCCGACAAACTTTAAGGGCTAATTCTACACTAAAAATTTAAAAACCTAACTTAAGTTTGGAACACATTTGAACTATTGACTTTTTTTGATGCACGGTTTTCGCGTAAATAAATAAAAACCATTACTCGGCACGATCATTTTGTATGGATAATATCAAATTGTACAGTGAAAAATTACCTTCGATATTTTATTCTTTAATTAAATAGGGATTTGACCATGCCGAGAAATGGCTTTTATTTGTTTACGCGAAAACTGTGCAATAAAAAAGTCAAGAAATCAAATTTGTTCAAAACTTAAAGACAATTTTAAAAGGTATTTTTATTTTTAAAAAAATGCAGTGTTGTACCATATTTTTATTTGTAAAATATTTACCCTAAACCCCTCATGGACGACACCGGTAATAATTAATTTATTTCTTGCATGCCCAAAATGTGTTTGGGTACATAGATGTCGTCTCCGAATTTTTAAAAAATATCTCAATTGGTATAAAAGTAATTATAAAAACAATACTTTTTAAAAATTTTACCATCCTGTAGTTTGAAAACTAAGACGTTTTGGATAAATTTTCATATTAAGGTTTTTCAAATTTTTTGGTGTGGAATTAGTCCTTAAAGTTTGTCGAATTGTGAAACACTCTGTATAAAATTCAACTCTTACAAAATGACGAAGGATAGGTTTCAGTATTTTTAATGTTTGGAACCTGGTATCTGCCAAAGCCTTCTACCTATGTTGGGAGCATGCGCTAACCAATCTTCAGCTTTTACAAAAACGAAAGCCTGCCGCTCACTGGCTTTTTTTACTTAATTTTGATTATAACACATATTAATTAAACTGGTTTATAAAATTAATGGCCGAAATAAATTTGTATTAGTTTGGCAAAAAGCAAATAAATTTGCTAAATAAATTGTACTTTTGAGAAGTTAAATGTTATACGAGCACAGTTTTGCCAAAATATTTTGTTTATAAAATAATTATATGTAAGCTTGCTTTTAGTAAAACGTGAAAACGTGTATAGTTACTTTAGACAGGATGTTTAGGTATACCTTACAAACAGAGAAAACTCAACAAAGTCACCTTTTAACGGTTTCCTTTTTAGAAAAATTAAATTCCAATCAGGAGGCATCGACTGACACTATATAAGTCTTCGTTGTTAAATATTAAAAAACCAAAATTACACAATAAAGGCCGAAAAATGCGTTTTTAAAAGAAAGCTAAACTTTTTTTTTATTTACAATAAAAGGAATAATAGAGCCTTTCATAGTGATGAAACAAAATTTTATGTTTGCATCTATAATAACAGTATTTTTAAAAACTGCTAGTTAAAAGGACATAATGACGAAATTTTGGTTTTTTATTTCTAACCCAGAACGCCTGGGTTTGATCCCCGGCTGGCCGAGGAACATTTTTAGGTACTTAGTTAGTTAGTTATTTATAAAGTACCATTCATGGTTGTACTACCACGTTGTCTAAAAGGTGCAGTGAAATGCAATAATTGCGTGTTTTAGTAATTGTACAATATCGACGGAACAGGGGAAAAGATGGGTTAAACATCTATTAATCCACCACCCACGGTAGTCTGATAGTTACACATAAGCCTTAGTGGACAGTCACAAAAATAAAAAAATAGGTAAATAATGGTAGTATTGTACCCGCCATAGATAATTCATTTGTCGGCAAATCTTTTCAAGTCGACAGAAAACAGAAGCGCACTTTCACAAAATATATATAAATACAAAGGAGTCACTAACATCTATTTAAATAAGCACAATTGGTTGGAAAAGCAACTAATCAAAC
Source organism: Listronotus bonariensis (assembly GCA_014170235.1). NCBI lineage: Eukaryota > Metazoa > Arthropoda > Insecta > Coleoptera > Curculionidae > Listronotus > Listronotus bonariensis. Next base: position 217,223 of record JACEGR010000277.1, read on the forward strand.
ATTTAACTAATACCAACCCGAGTCCGACCAAGTATTAGGGTCGGCATATGGTCAACACGGACATGGCAAAAAACATTTCACATCATTTACTACTCTCGACCCAACCAAAATATTTCCTCATCTCTTTTTAAATAGAGCAAGTAGATAAAGACAGGCACTGACCGTTTACTTTTTCTTCTCCTCACGAAATCTCATCGAGCATATAAAAGTACAACGAAGCCATCGGAGTAATAATATTAGTCTGGTCAAATATGGGTAAAAATAATAACAATTATTTGTATGACAAAACCTACTACATCTAGACAAAACTTGCGGAGGTAAACAAATGACATATATTGACTGATTTAGCAATACCTCCAAATAGGATGGACAAAGTGGCGAAAAATAAAATAATTGCTGATTACAAAAATTTGTATGTGCGAGTCTATCCTCCAATCCTCCAATCTTACTTTATAGTGTCGCGTTCCTGCTTAACGCGATGTCGCTTAAAAATCCGGTTTATTAAGCAAGATTTTATTAAATGTAAATATGGCATGGAATATTTGAGAATCGTCGGCCTAAAAAATATTTTAAAAACTTTTACAAAAAGCACTACACCACATAGATAAATCTACACAACCTAATTTAGGTTTATTCGGGATGACCAATAATACCTAATGGGTTAACAAGGAAATATTAATCATTAATCAGATGGCGGTGCGAGTCGCTTCTTATTGGAATCTTAGACTCGAAGTTGACATACTTGCAAAAGAAATAATTATTGAAAAAGAGTTTTTTTACCATTTAATGTATTTTTTGGTAAATTATTTTTAAAATTGGCAACATTGTTTTCAGAGATAACAGGGGTTGATTTACATTTTTATTCAGGCTTTGTACTGTTATTTCGGACTAATCTAAATTCAAGCGGTTTTCCGCTTTGAATTAGGTTTTTTACCGGCAATTTGGCATTTGGAACAATAGCAATTGCGAAAATTATCCATTTTATACAAGTGGGTTTTTCGCAACCGAGCTATGGATTAAGATTCATGTACCGCATTCGGCATTTTATTTCTTTTCTATGTTCACTTTTAATTCTCCCCAATACCTTATATTTGTACGCAGGGGGCTACTTTTAAATAAAATAAATTTATTTTTTTGTTGCATGCATTACTGGAAAAAATATAATATTAAAGGTAATCAAACAAAAATTATTTGTTTCTTGAAACCATTTTTAATTTTTAAGCTACTTCAAAAAAGAGGCAGCTTCTATGTTAGATATGTTTGTACACATGTTTAGCTAAATTAAAAGGTATATAGGCCCGTAAATCAACAACAAAGCGAAAATGATGCGTCATTTTGTTTACATGCCTACATCTTTGTCTAATCTCTACCTAATAGTTTTCTACACGCGTTAGACCATCTCTTTTTACGCATTTTTTGAGTACCTTTTTATTTTTCTGAAAGTGCTTTTTTTGTATATTTAACGATTGCCAGTTTTGGACTAATTTTAAACATTCATTCTACCACGCCATCATCTGATGGTAAAATTCTGGAGAAATCGAAATAAAACCCAAAGGCACGCAAATGTATTTGTTATAGATAGAAATAGAAATTAGATAATAATAAACTAAAAGAGAAAAACAAAAAAACTAAAAAGTTAGAAATGACAAATAATAAAAGTTTTAAAATAAGATCGTTTAACAGCATATGTACAGCGTTGCATTTGAAGGGTGACCTGGAAAGAATTTAACACTTACTATGTACGTACTAAAACGACAAAAGATTTTCATAGTTTAATACCATATTTATGTTATTAACTGACTTCGTTTTAAAACCCTTATTATTTTTAATTATTAGCTTTTTGTAAGTTTTTTAGTTTTTTTATGTTTATTTTTTTTATTCTATAATTTTTATTAATCTGGATTATTCCGTTTGTACCATTTAACATAACCCATTTGTTTTGGATTTAAAATAAGTTTTACATCTGGCTTTCCTTTATTATTAGATAATTAACCGTGAGAGACAAAAAACCTTAATTTGTCAATTTAAGAAAGAATCTGTAGGGTTTTTATGGACACATGCTATAGTATCAATATAAGCGTTCTTTTTAATTACAATAATAACTAGAACTTATATTAGTTAACTTTAAAATTCCTGATTTTAATTTATTCTCTTTTTTTTTGTTACTAGGGCTATATTTAATTTAAAGTTTTTCACAACTACACGGAGAAAATTTTCTTGACCTTAACAAGTTTATTTTTTTAAATATGATGATAACTAGATCTAATATTAGTTAACTATATAATTTTTTAATTTAATTTAGCTGTTTTTTTGTGTTTTCCTACGTCCACATGTAAAAAAGCAAATAGCATACCGTTTTCATGCATAAAAATGCATTTTATAAACAGCTGTCATCGCTGTCATATTGTTAAATTAAAAACCCATGTAATATTTCAAGTAAAGATCTTAATAAACTATAAAATGATGATAGTTATACAAAGCTATTAGGTAGGTAAATTTTAATATAAAAATATTGTGAAACAGTATAATATACCGCAGTGAGGAAAGTATATATCACCCTAGTGTTATAGAGTTTATAATTGATTTATCTTTTTTTTCTGTCGAGACAAATAAACTTAAAATTTAGTTTTTGGTAAATATTTTGTTATAATAGTGTACATTACTTGTGAAATTTGTCAGTTTCCACCCTTGTAGTGTAATACAGGGTGGCTGCCGAGGTATACAAGATACTTCGAATATGAATTCTGTGACTAATTTTGACCAAAAATGATTTTATTAAGTTTGAAGCTTAAGAGAAAATGTGATTTATTTTAATAAAAACGTAATGACAGTGCAATTATTAAAAATGTTCAGTTTGATAATTTCCCATATTATTTTTTATTTTATAAAACTCTGCACGAATCATCTGGATGAGTTGATTTGTATTGTTAGGCGTTTCCATTGAATAGGTAAGTGTCTTCACCTATCCCCACATGACAAAATCTAGCTGGTTGAGATCCGGAGATCGCGGTGGCCAAGCAATGGGACCACCACGTCCACGTCCTATCCATCGATTTGGGTACCGTTCATTTAGGAAATCAGTGACCCCTCTTCCATAATGCGCTGGAGTACCGTTATGTTAAAAACATAGTCCTTTTGATTTTAACACAAGTTATGCGAAAAAATAAAATAACCAACAACTGTTAATGATGACAATTTACAAACAAACAATCATTATTACAACTCAAGGTTAAATAACCTATGCAAACTAGTCGCAACAATCTTATTTTATAACTTTAGAATTTACGTCCTGGCAATTTTAAACCCAAATAATATAAGAACCGTTAGGAATTTGGAAAAATTGAATAGAAACTTTATTGCTTAAAATTAGCCATGCAAATCATATCCAAAGTATCTCAGATACCTCGGCGGCCACCCTGTATATTATATTGCAGCTGTGATCTGTTAAAAGTATTTCACAACTACAGAGGTAAAATTTTCTTAAGTGTGTTGTTTAATTAAAAAACCCATTTTAACCATTACCTTTAGAAATGTTGTCTATTATGTTTCGTGTCACAATGGAAGTTAAATTATTGCTTGCTAAAATAATACTATCATATAGAAATTAATGCCTTGTAACGTAAAACAATACAAAAATAAATGAAAACGAATTTCCAATAATGGAAAATTAATGTGGAAAATTCGGCTTTATTTGGTATAACAAAAGGTATTAAGTAATGAACTAAAATTTAATTGATGCTTAATTTCTCACTTGATACAGAATTCAAAATTAAAATTGGATAGTAATGGGGGAGTTGTGCTTACAGGCTTAACATATAAATTGCAGCCGTTTGGCGAGTGGAAATGCTGGTTATTTGTAACTCTCATTTGTCCATTTTGTTAAAACCAACTTTTGTATAATAGTTATGAGGCTTGTATTTTTAGAAAATAAGGCAATATTACATTAATAGTTAAAGATGCAATATCTCAGGATGTAGTGTTAGTATACCGGTTGAGCTAAATAACATAACACATAGGCAACGTGAGGAAAAGAGACAATCTAACCAAACAACGGCATATCTTAGAAAATGTTATTAAAAATTCATAATTATTACTGCCAGACTCATTTCGGCAGCCATAATTTATACCAGACGCTTTAAAACTTCCAAAAAATGTAACTTTAGCCTACAATCTCAGTCTAGGGAACTTATTCAATAATTTTGAACAACATTTTGCACGCAGCCAGACCAATCAGAGGGGCCCCATTTTTCCTCATTTCCCCAGACACACACAAAGCTTTGCTATGTGTATGAACGCAGTTGTGATCGTAGATAGTTTTATACAATTTGTTATTAATAATTTAATTGGCCTTTGTGTGTGTCTGGTCAAATGTTAGACCCCTCTGATTGGTCTGTCTGCTTGCAAAAATTATTAAATTAGTTCCCTAAGTATTATTATATTATTATAAAAATCAAGACTGAGATTGTAAGTAACGTAGATTATTTTTGTTTGGAAGTTTTAAAGCGTCTGGTATAAATTATGGCCGTCGAAATGGGTCTGGCAGTATTAATTATGAATTTTAAATAAACCTTTATAAAATATACATAATAATCAGCACTGAGATTTTAAGAAAAGTTAGGACTAATTTTATCTACCTTAAGCACCTGGTACCTACGTTATTTATTATATTTTATTTCTGAGAAAATAGATAACGTCTGAGAGCCCTGGGATCTTGGACTATATGTTACGTACTTTTTAATTAAAATTAGGTTAATGCGTGTGTTTCCTGGTGTCTGTTTCTGTGTGTATCTGTACAGGATATCCAGAAACTTTATTGACAAACGTTAAGGGGTGATTTTCCATTATAAAATAAACAAAAAACGTCATATGGATATACAGTACATTTCTTTAATGTCCCCCCTTTATTTTTTGAACAGATCAATTAAACAAAAAATAACTTTGGGATATGAAATTATTGCATTAATACTATATTTTTGGAGCGACATTGACAAATTAAAATTTATTAGATGGGTGCTGGGAGTCATCTTGGAAAAAAAGTTAAATGAAAAAAGTGGGGTCTTATAGCACATCATTTTAAAGCTTCTGATGAGTTCCCTAGAATATAAAGTCGATATCATTGACCTCACACGTTAAATTAGATAAGGTTAATCTTAAATTGTCTCTAAGGACTTTTTTAGAGGGTACAAAAAAACACAGAGCACTATATAATGAATTTTAGAAGTTGATTTAACAGTGTGGTGCATTTATTTTAAAAATATTATTTGTGTTTAATACCAAATGGGATCCTATAGGACCAAATCCTAGAAAATAAAGCGCCATCAGACATTTCCTAAAGGAACTAGAAAAATAATAATTTGTGAGCATTGCAGTTTTGTCAATAAGCTACAAATTCTCAAAAAATTAAATAAAAATTTAAAGAAATAAATGGGGATTTACTCGAGCGTCAAAGAGACCTAGTGGGTTACAAAACTTGGATGATAAGAAGAAAAAATATTGTATAATGAATACATTTTCATCGGTTAGGGAAGCAGCTATAGATTTTTAAATATGTCAAAACAAATTATTATTATTTCGGCTTGCGGAAATCGTTTGGATAGTATCGGATTATATATTTTTCGTTATCCTTAATCATTTTCTTGAAAATAAATTAGTGGAATATACACTGTTTAACATGTAATGAACTCACCTTATCTTAATCTTATGCGCTTTAAAATTTCTGATGGATATATTTTTGGTTTTTACGATTCGACCCTGTATATGGGGCTTATATTTGGTGGAGGTAATTAACTGGGTACAAGGTATCCTCCGGTATATTAATCTGCCGTGCTGTAGTAAATTCCGAAATCCCCTCTTGGGCTTCCCTTTCAATATAAAACTGACAATTTAAAATAAGTCAGATAGATTGATGTCCTCATACCAATATTTTATTTAGTAATACTTTAAAAATATTATATTCTATTTAATACTTATTACTGCATGCATGAGCGGCTCTTTTATTTTATTGGGTTTAACAGGAATTTGTTATTCCATTTAATTTATGGGGACTGTGTGCGCGATACACTAACCTACAACATCTTGCAGGTCTTCCCAAAAACATACATAAATACTTTCAAAAATAATAAAAAGTGTGTCACTGTTAGGTGTAAGGAAAAAACCAATTTACACCTAGAAGAAAATTGATCAAAAGTTAAAAAAATACGCCTTTTAAAACTAACGACATTTTTGAAAGCTTTTTTTTAATTATGTAAATAAGTTCATGTCATTTAAAGGTCTTTTTGGTTTAAAAGTATTTTATAAAAAAAATACATTTCCCTCAAGAAATTACGGAAAATCTAATTGGCGCTTAATTTCTCACTAGAAACACGCATTGTAATGAAATTAAAATTAGATTATTGTACAGGAATTATCCCGACAGAATTAACACAACATTGGAAGCGTATGGTGTGGCAATACTGGTTACTAGTAACTCGCTTTTGCCAAATTGCCTAAAACTAGTTTTCGTATAATGGCATAATTACCCCATTTCGCTGAGTACATTTGGCAAATAACGCAATATTAGATTTTAGTTGGATGTTTTTAATGTCTTATTTATTCGCGAAATTTTTATTATAATATTTCTGGTTGCAAAAACCCAAGAGCTTACAATAACTAACCATTAAACTTCATCAGGACGTGTTAACCGTTAGAGGCGCCCTAGGCTGGAATTGCTGAGGCACCTATTTTATTAGGAAAAAGGAAAACAAACATTTTAAAAAAGGGCGCCCTACTTGAAATTAAAATTGAAGAGCATAAAAAAGATAATTTACTGCGTGACGCCTATTTTAATTCCAGGGCGCCCTACTCGAATTTAAAAATGAAGACTGAAAAAAGTAATTCACTGCGTGGCACCTATATAAATACCAGAGCGCCCTACTCAAAATTAAAATTAGAGGCAAAAAAACATTCACTGCGTGGCGCCTATTTTCTTCCAGGGCGCCCTATTCCCAAATCAAATTGAAGACCAGAAACGACTAAAAACCCACCCCGCCCTACAACTTTTTTAAATCTCCTCTTTCTGGCGCCTATTTTTTCTCGGGGCCCTAGGTTGTAGCCTAGTGCTTAATACGGCACTGAACTCCATACAAACTTTTCTGTGCTATTCTTTAAATTAACAAAAAGAAAGAACCCGTTTAAAAAAAAAAGAAAATTTTGCTATTTAGGTAGGTATTTTTGCTAAATGTCTGCAAAACTAAAAAATTAAACCAAACATTGTCAGCTCTCAAGTCTTAAACTAATAAATCATTATATTTAATACATAATATTATTATGGAGTTTGCTGTATTTTATGTTTGTCGAAATAGTTTTAAACAACGCTTTTCTTTAATCTCCCCTACCCATTTAATTTTAAACAGATTAATTTAAAAAATGAAAATTTTTAAGAATAAAATTAATGTGTCACTACTATATTTTAGGGTAAAGTTGCTAAATGAAAATTTCAAGATAGCTGGTGGGCGCCATATTGATAAAAATAAATGGAACGGGGGTCTAGTGCCACATTATTTTAGAGCTCCTAACCAATACATTATGACCCTAGAATATAAAGCTGATACCCTTACCTAGTACAAAATAGTGGTACATATATTTAATAATTTCTAAAATATCTGATTTAAATGGCCATATTTCCGAAACTTATAAAGTTCTGGGGGATCGATCTATGATTTTAAAGTGTAAATTTAAATTTACCTCTTTACTACTTTTTGTCCTAATATAGTTAGGCAAATTAATGTTGCTTTTTAAGTTTCTTTAAAGAAATATTTTTTAGTGATGATACTGATGATATTAAACAGGGTAGGACATAACTATAATTTTAAAAATAACGCCCCCTTATTATATTACCAATAAGAAGATTTTTATTAGAACTTTAAGAAAATACCACATGAATTATGTCTAACTTTATTTTTTTTTTTTTTGAAAATATATTTTTGCAAATAAGGTATTCAAGCATTTGTTAAAGGACTGTCATATTATAAAGTGCTTGTCAAGAGCTTTAAAATGATGTGCCATAAGATACCCTTTTCCATTCAGTTTTTCCCAATATGGCGCCCAGCTGCCAAATTGAAATTTTCGTTTGTCAGTTTTATTTAAAAATTTTGGGCCTTAGTTTTATGTTCTTAAGTTTTATTTATAAAATTATTTAGGGAAGAAAGACATCTATCTAATACTACAAATATTAGGTACATACTTACTAAGAAAAATAAATTAAAAATAACAAGGTTCATGCGCTAAACAACTTTACTTAATATGTGTTTACTTTCAATTAAAATGAGACTGCAAATAGGTAAGTAATTTTAAAGGTTAATTAATTTAGCCAGTGATGTAGAATAAAGGACCTTGATTATCTTTAATTCCACCCATTAAATTGTGTCACCTAACCTCAAAAATTTCACGGTAGAGCAAGTTCTTGAGATGAAATAACACATCTATGGGTAATTTAAAGGTTCTACGGTTTTCAATTGGTATCAGATCACAATACTTCTTTCATTTTTTTAAATAAATAAATAATTTATGCGTTATTTGTACCACAAATTCTTTTGGTATATTTTAAATTAAATTACATGTGTTATTATAAAAAAATGTTTTCATATACAGGGCAGTAGGAGGCATAGGACTTAAATATTCACGCAGTTCCATCTCTTCTGGCTGTACCTGAACTTACTGTGGACGTTCTTATTTTAAATTGGATGCCTTTTTATTTTAATTTAAGATTTAATTGTCCTTAATTTTTATATAAATAAATTTGTCTTTCTCTCATTTTTAGTACCTATAGATATACAGGGTCTTTTCTTATTGCGGTAAAAAAATTAAGGGATTTCTGAGATAATTTCATGAAAAAAGTTTATATAAATATGGCTCTTAAAATGTTTCGTTCTCAAGATACAGGGTCTTAAACTAAATATAACGTTATTTAATTAGATATTTGTTGTAGTTATTGTTTACATAATTACCAATAAAAAATTATAACACTTAATTAAAAAGGTTATTTTAATATGTCTTGCATGATCCAGAAATAAGTATGCAATTTAGCGGTTTTTTTTTTTGAAAAATATGTAAGCTACGTAAAAATATGAAAAAACATAAAAGTTAAAAAAGTCTGTGTCACTTTGTCTTTAATATAAGCTAATATGCGTCCTACGCTCCCCACATAATTAGGTTTAGGCCAAATTAACCTCCTATTACAGCAAATACCACAGGCCAAGTTTTACTAAAATCGTATTAGGGATATTTAAAATAATATAAAAAAAAGTTTAACACCCTGTAACTTAGAAACAAAGCATCTTCAGACCTATGTTTATATAAACTTTTTTATAAAATTTTTAGGCATTCTGTCTACCCCTGTTAATACAAAATACGAAACATTTCACTAATCACTTTGAAAGAGCTTTAAACACGAACGATTAATTTAATAAACCAAAACTAAAGTTAGTCGGAAACTCATTCTCAGTCACAGTTGTAAATTAAAGCAAAACTAAAACTAAAACTAAAGGCAAAACTATCGTTCTCGAAGGATTTTATAAGCAGATATAAGCGACTTTGTAATTTTCTGCAAACTTTCTAATGCGACCTATTTATATTTGCAAACTTCTTTGCATACGGGACGCAGCATTATAATTTACTAATTTTCTGTTATTGTATCCAGTAGCGTATAATGACTACAAAAGTGTAGTACATTAATTTAAAAATTTTATGAAATATTGTTTGTAAAAAATAAGTTTATTTATAAAAAAATCTCTTTGCCCCACGCACTATTGATTTTAACCTTTGACTATATGCAACTTTTTAGTTTACTAAAGTATATATATGTTACCTTTTAAAATTTTATTCGCCACACAGGGTAAGATTCTTTTTTTTTTTTTTTTCATTTAAATTACCAACTAACCCAAAGTACCGCTATACAGGATATTTTGATAACAAGTAAAATATTTGTAAAGAAGAATTACGGACTTATTTTACCATTATCTTTATAAATTTATTCACACAACGTTTCGGGCAGTACTATCTCTGTAGTTCTCAAGTGTAAACTGGAAGTAAAATATTATTTCTACAGTAAATTAAATTTTGTTAAAATAATAAAATAATACAGGATTTTTTCCTGATTGCGAAAACAAAAACCAAAATATTTATTTATCAGATAATTTAATAGAAAAACAGTTCATAAAAATATAAGTCCGAAAATTTTTCGGTCTTAAAATAAAAGGTGTTAAACTTTTAAGAACTTAATCCTAATTTTAATTTATTTTTTTATAAGTTTAAATTTGCTAGAGTAAATATAAACGTTATTTGATTCGGTATTTGTTGGTTTTGTTATACAGTGTGTCTACGTAAGTTGGCGTCATTTGGGACTTAAAGTTTTTTATTATTGATTTTGCGAAAAAAACTTTATAAAAGTTCTGCATGGTCCAAAACTTAAAAAGCAACCATCAGATGTCAAATTGTAATAGTCTTCTACGAGGTTTGGCAAAAATGTATTTTTGATTTTTTTTCTGCAATAATGATAAAAATTTAGGTATAAATATAAATGCCATAGGACAGATTTAAATAAACTTTTTAAATTTAGTGTTATTTAAACAAGAAGAATGTATAATGCACTAATTTACAAAGTTCAATTTTCTCGATTTTCGCAATTTTTTTTTTTTTTTGGATATGAACAAAATTGCATATTTGGAAGTAATTTTTAATTCTAAAGATCTTTTCTTTATAACAATTCTAATATTAGCAAAAATACAGGTACTTTACTCTTGAGGAAAAATTAAATTTTTGGCCAAACCTCTTAGTTTACTGACACAACTTGATATCTGATGATTGTACTTTAGGTTTTGGACCATGCAGAACTTTCTGTAGAGAATAACTTTTTTCGTAGAATGAATAGTAAAAAAGTTTTCCACATGACGCCAACTTACGTTTTTTTTTTTTAAACGTAGCTTGTTTATTTAAATTTTTCCTATATTAACAATGGATAAAACTATGATACTTTTATACAAGAAGTTTTCTCCTATCTTTTTAGTTATCGCTGTAGTGTGTTGCAAAATACAGGGTGTAATTTAATTGATGGCTAAACATACAGGGTATAATTCCTAAGCCTATTTAGGGAAGAAAAGTTCTTATGAACATATGTCCTAAACGTCTCACCTTTTAAAATACCAGGGTGTTTAAATTTTAAGAAAACCAAAAAATTCAAGAACGCTTATTTTAGTAAAAACTGTTATACTGGATATAAACTTTATTTAAATAAGATTTTATTATTTCTGTTACATAATTGCTAATTAAAAATTATAACAATGCTTTTTAATGGTCTAAAAATATAGCATTAAGTGATTTTTTTTCTCGTAAACTAAACAAGTTACAAAAAAAAATAGGAGACATAAAAGCAGTATTTTTATTTGCTTAAGCTAAAGAAAGCACAAAAATTTACACACTCTTACACAGTCAGTTGCGTACCGTTTTTTTAATATTCCTTTAGTTGCCTCTTAAGACGCCACTGGACTTGTTAAATGTAATTAAGTTAGTGATAAATTACTCCCTTAATGTCATTAATAATGTTGTCAAATTAAAACCGAATTGGGTAAAGAATAGTTAGGATATTAAAAATATAATTAATTGACCGAAAACCCAAAACCAAAAACTAAATTAATAAATATACGGTCAGGAAAAGAATATACTAATTAAAAAATATATTTTTTTTTTAAATTTTAACACTCTGTATAGTCATATGTTTATATGAACTTTTCATCTTAGGCCGTGTCTCCACGGGCCACTTTTTGCAGTTGATATGGGACACAAAAAGTAGTTTGTGTGTGGTTCTACTGTCGTTAGCTTGAATTTTCGTTTTCAACAACGCTAAAATTAATTTGTCGTCGGTTTAGCTATTGTCGAACCACTTTTTGTGGCCCATATCAACTTCAAAAAGTGGCCCGTGCAAACACGGCCTTAAAATAGGCTAAGGGGCCATACCCTGTATTTTTAGCCATTAATTAAATTACACCCTGTATAAACGAAAACTTGTACAAAACGTAAATTTATCTTTTGCTTCAAAATTAAACCGAAAATCATTAAGAGTATTATATTCATCCGTTTCCATTAATTCTCGGGCATTTATAGATCCATTACAATCTTATACGATAGGTCAGATTAAAGAGCCACTTTGAGAACCCAAATTAAATTAAGTCACGCCATAATCCCTTTATGTGGATTTACAACCTTTGAGGCTAGGTCTCCATCGTGTCTCAATTATCTTTAATGCATAATTCTGAAATTTAGACAGGTTTACAACTTACAATATACGGGGTGGATTAGCCGGTATTAAGGGTACCTTAATTGGTATAACAAATTTGCAGTTTAGTAGGAGAGCTAGTGAACCCTTCGAGTAACGTTTTGTCTGAAAGGCTAGAAATTTGTACAGTAAGGAGTCATAGCATGCTAAGTACGACAATCATAACCTGAGAAGCATCAGCCCTGCACATCATTACCCTGTATATCATTGAAAGTTAAAAAAAAAATTAAAAAACTTGGCGCTGTAAGCTTAAATTTTTCTAGGATTTAGTTAATTCATAGTAAGGTTTAAAAAAATTACGTTTTCAATAAGCACAAGTACCTCTCAGGCGAACCGAAAGGTGTGGTATACAGTGCATATCTTTAATGTCCCCCTTCTATTTTTTTACGGATCAATTTAAAAAGGTAAACTTTGGGATATGAAATTAATGCATAAATACTTTGTTTTAATGTAAAATTGACAGATGAAAATTTCAAGATGGCGGCTGGACGCCATCTTGGAAAAACAAGTTAAATGGAAAGGGGTGTCTTGTGGCATATTATTTTAAAGCTCCTGACTACTACTTTATTACCCTAGAATATAAGGTCAATACCTTCACCTAGTACAAAATGGCGGTACTTTAAAAAATTACCTTAATACCGGATTTTGATGACCATATTTTAAAAACTAATAAGATTACATATACCTAATGTGGTGTTTTCCTAAATCTTTTTTAAAGATCTTTTTAACGGTAATACTAATGATAATATACAGGGTGGAAGAAAAGTATAGATTTTTAAATAAGGCACCCGGTATATATATATTACCATTAAAAAGATTTTAAAAAGAGCTTTAAGAAAATACCACATTAGGTTTATCTAACTTTATTGGTTTTGAAAATATGGCCATCCAAATCAGGTATTTAGGTAATTTTAAAAGTAGCGCCATTTTTATTCGATGAAGGTATTGACTTTATAGTCTAGGGTTGTAAAGTACTTGTCAGGAGCTTAAAATGATGTGCCACCAAGATCCCTTTTCCATTTAATTTTTTCCAAAATGGCGTCCAGCCCCCATCTTGAAATTTTCATATGTCAATTTTACTTTAAAATATAGTATTTATGCATCAATTTTATATCCTTAAGTTCCTTTTTTAAATTACTCTTTAAAAAATAAAAGGGGGACATTAAAGATATGCACTGTACCACACCTTTCATTTTACCTGGCAGGTGCTCATCGAAGACGCCTGTCAATTTTTTTCAAACCTTACTATGAATGAACTAAATCCTAAAAATCTTCAAGACTTTTTTATTTTTTATTTTTTTCCTTTTAAAAATACACTGGGTGCTGATGTGTAGGGCTAATCCTTGCAGGTGATGATTGTCGTACTTAGCTTAGCTTGCTATGACTCATCACTATACAAATTTCAATCCTTACAGGAAAACATTACTCGAAGGGTTCAGTAGCTCTGGGACTAATTCCCAGAATAATTTATATTAAAATTCGATGTTTTTATGAAAGTACTGTTGGGTAATAATTTTACTTAAATCTTTAAAGGAAAGGCCCGATCGCTTGTTTATCATTTTTTCGAAAAATTAATATATTTTTTGTTTGGTCTTGTTTTCATACTGTAGATCCTTAGTCACCAGATCTAAAGACCATGGAAGTTTAAAACAAATGATTCTAGACAGTTCAAGGGTTGTCTCTATTTTCTTTTTATACCTTTTCAAAAAAAAAATAGCTATTTGTAATAGAACGGAAGCTTTCACGGCCTTGGTCAACTGAGGAATCTTGGTTCTTGGGTTTGGACAGCGTCAAATTGAACGATGTTTAGTGTTTCATTCTTTCAGAGTACAGATCTCCAAAGATGGATGCCTTGTGTAATCGATTTAATTTGACGTGGTCCAAACCCAAGAACCAAGATTCCTCAGCTATTTGTAATTTTTTTCTTCTTAGGCAATTGGAATACGTTTATGGGTAATTCCTAGATCATTTCATTGACACTAAAATGCTGTTAACCAGATCTGGAATATTGCGTTTAAAAAATTTTCTTCATATATATTTACTTACTTTTCTAGCTTTCACCAAGTCAATGTTAAACTTTCCAAGGGTTTAGCTGGCACCAACTTTTTTTCTTTACATTAACTAGAATATTCCTTTTCATAGTTTTATTCAAATAAAATCATTAAAAAATTGAATAATTAAATTTCACTAAAAAGCTAAAAAATGATGTATATCTATTTTTTTGTAAATTTCGTTATTATTTAGTATGCACATTTTTATTAATAACCGACTTTATAATTTTTACTTGTATTTTTTTAAATTTTAGGTTTTTAGTAAGTTTTTTTATTCAATTTTTAGGTCGATCATTTTTTTTAAATGCTCGCGGCAATGCGGCTTCTAGTGGGTACATGATCCAGGTATTTAAGCTGCCACTTCAAATACTGGCAAAGCTTAACTGGTGGTATAATAATAAAGTCAGTTAATAAAATACCCGTGCGTGCTTTTAAAATTTAAGGTTTTCTCACAATCGACTAGGTTCCATTGGAATCACCGCGGTAATGCCTCTTTTTGTGAAAAAAATATTTTTAAAATTGGTCCACAGTCAACGAAGTAATTGATGAAGATATATAAAAAAATACATGTACGTGCCTTTTAAGGTTTTCTCGCGATTTGCCCAAGATACCAGCATCAAATGGTTTCTATGGACCATCGTGGAAGTGCACTCTTTCAAATCAAAGAAGTTTTAAAATTTGTTTACAATTAACGGAATAATCGGTAAATATACATAAAAAAATCCAGTTCAATATAAGTTAACGCCCCCCTTTTCTAAGTAGGATACTCAAGCCAAGTGTTAGGCCAAGTTAGCGAAAAAAGTTAAAATTTAAGACTTCATAACAAATTTTTTGGTGCTAAGAACTCTAAATGATTCAACACCGAGATGTGATAGCCACCGCAATTTACCTTCTTCTTTAGATTTCAAGATAATTTTAAAAAATTGCTGCCATTGTTGCATTTTTTAAAAATTTCCTAACAAAAATTGCACAGTAATCTTTTAGTATTTTATTTTAATGCGTCCGTCATAAAGCTGCAGAAACAAATTTTGACAGTGTAGGCAAAAAAAGGACCCACTTTCTTGAGCACGAATTAACAAACCCCCCAAAATACCTGCTCGATAATACTAAGGCTTAAATCCTTTGTAAAGTGTTCTCAGATTTAAAAAAATATATTCTGGATTTTCAAAAATTGCTGTTGGCATTTTAATAAGAAAAAATACTCTTGGCTAAAAATTCGTCATATCTTTTCTTAGACATTTGAGTACGAGAAATACACAGGACCACTATGTTATTTATACTACAAAATGATTTTTACTACTGTAATGTAACAACAAAGCGTGAAGCAACATTTTACAACTCGGAATATATTTTTACGATTTTGAAATCCGAATATTATAGTCGGAATATAGGTCATGCAAAAATTGGATCTCCAGGGTAACGACATCTTGTAAGTGATGTATCTCGTGTATTCTGTAACGGATTTATTTTGTAGAAGCAAGAGAATAGGAAAGGAAAAATACTTTTGATATTTTATACACTTTAGTATTTCTTAAGGTTTGGATGCAGCAGAAAATTATTTGTCATACGTATACGGATTTTAGGTGGTTTTTGATGTGAACGCGTTGTAAAAAATATAAGAAACAAAAATATATCATGATAATAGAAGGAATAATAATGCATGATTTTACCGAGGATTTTAAATTTTTTAAATCTAAAAACTGGACATGGGACCAACACCAAATATATGGCGTTAAAGACCAGAGCGGATCATCCCACAAATTAACATACGCGGCGAATTGAGAACCTTTTCGTTTTTGAAGTCGGTTAAAAATGTGCTCCAACATGTATTTTTAGTGACATAAAACCATTTAATAATAATTTTGATTACAACCATGTACGTAATGGTGATACTTCCGACTGTTTAGAAGGGTCACTTTTCAGACTTTTACTTTCGGCCCACGGTAAGAAACTTAACTTTCCTCCGGTGGGCCAAAAGTAAAAGTAACCCTACCAACAGTCGTGAAAAATCAAAAGTTGGCTAGTCTGCAAATTAAAAATCATTTTGTTTGGTTGACAAATTTTTAATTTAAAAATAAATTAAATAGAAATCTAAAAATATGGTTGTGAATAAAATAATACACAAACCTCTCGCTCCGCGCCACTGTAAACCTTCCTTTTCTCTTAACAGTAATGAAACACTTTCCACCTTGGTTTGTAATGTACTATTAAGTCTAATTTAGCCCTGATCAATCAGTCTTATGAACTGATCTGGGTGGATGGCCAATGTTATCACTTGCGCAAAATAAAATACTAGTCATTTTCCGGTGTCAACGAATGTTTACGCGCGGGCGTCAATCGGTCTATCGGCATTTTCGGGCATAATTTATCAACGCGTTGTCTAGGTTTCCCGTTCAGCGTACAAGGAGCACGGCGAGGGACAGTAAGCCAGTTTAGCATTTGGTATTGACTTTTTAAATACGCATGTTTGTAAACGCACCTATTTGTTTACTGCGTGAGATCGTAGACATCCGAAAAATGCTTTTAGCCACTGCGATTCTGTGGTTTACGCGTTAAAGCACTTTTTAAATTTGTGGGATAAACCGCTCTGGTTCTCAATGCCTCATATATACTAAATGCTATTGGCATAAAGAGAAAACCATTTGATTAAAAAATGTTTACTTTAGAACTTCCTTCATCCTCAAATAAAAAGTATCAAAAGCGAATTATATTTCTGCATTTTTTTAGTGAATTTAGTTTATCGTCAGATCGTAAATTTTGTAAAGGTACATGCCTTTTCTGATGGTTAAAGGCTTCGGAAATTGTAAAAAAAAATTGATTGGCTAACCTAACTTTTTGAAAAATATAGGTAATTTGGCAAATTTTGAGATTTGTGAATAAACTTTAATTAGGTTCACGAAAAAAATAGAAATTGAAAATTCTCCTTTAAAACTTAGATTTTCTCGGAAGGGGCAAATCGAAAGTTAATCTTTTTTGCAAATTTGAAAATAAAATTCTCTTTACCAAAGTATTGTTCTCCAGTACAATAGTATCTGGTATCATCAACTAAGTCAAAAGGTTCACAGTCAATGCAAGACGGTCGCGTGTAGAATACCAACAGGTAGGGATTAAATAAATAATTTTGGCATGTAAACAAGGTGACACACCCCATAGTGCGTCGATATGTGGACAAAAATGTTAAAATCAATATTTTTTTAATAATTAAAATGTATAATAATATTTTAGTATTGCTTTCTGTTATTAGCAAAGCATTAGATCCTACTTAATT